>JAAAKL020009355.1:0-15161 GCA_010016065.2 Carybdea cf. marsupialis auct. non (Linnaeus, 1758)
CGACGGGGTTAGGGTTTTTAAAAACATCATATAAACCATCAACGCAAAATGTAAGAATACAAAATTACATATTTGAAATCAATTCATAAAAATATTCCGATAACGAAAGAGTGTCAGGATAGGAAAAAACATTATAAAAGACCTTGTTTTCATAAGGATCCCTTCAAGAGGGATTGACGGATGTTAATACTGAAATAAATGACAAAGACAAGAACCAATAAATTGCGAGTTAAATCTAATCATTTCATCATTCTCTATTGCATAGGGACATATATTAAAAGTACTAGAACCGGTCAAGTATACAATTACTTCAAGAGAGTCTATATTTTCACTACAAAAATTCCTGAACATCCGTTACCCGTGTAGAAAATAATTCACTCCAATTCCCTCGCAATCTCCGATTTGTTCCAGATCCACTCCGAGCTCCTTTCAGTAAGATGTCCTGTAATTAAAAATGAATATCTTCTTTGGAATATCGACATGTTGGAATTATAGCGGTACTGTCTGTGCCCAGCTCAAGAACTTTCCAATGGATTTAAAGGAGTAAATTGATGAAGTGCTGTCAGAAAAAATACTTTTCTTTTCGTCATTGTAATTTGAATTACTGATGGCCTGTACACCTCCTGGTATACGGTTGGCCTCATTAGTTACATCTTTATAATTATATTAAGCAAAAAAATGTATACTAGGAAATCTGTTCTATTTATTATATGTTCTAGTACTAGTTTCTGAACATGCAGAAAGTACAAAGTGAAGAGCTATTTATTATTGCCTTCGCAGAAAGACGCATAGGCAAAATACCAAACTGCATCTATATGAAGCCTCATTTAAAATGGTTCTTTATTTATGCTGAATCGCAGAAAAAAACATGTTACCATTTCAAAACAAACAAAGAAGGATTTTCATTCCTTACGAACTTTTCGAAGAGGTCTGCTTGTTGAAGTGTTAAAACTGACCCGCTCTTAAGCAATCAAAATGGTATTTCCTAAACGAACATAGTTTGGCGAGGAGTTGAATCCTAAAATTAACTCACACAACTATAGATGGAAATAACTGCAACGTAAAGCATAGCCCAAAGTATCATGTTTGTATGGTATCGTATCTTTTGTATCTTTGTAGTAAGTCGCCTGTATATGAATTTGTGGCTCCTGAGGTCATCAGTGTGAAACCTTTCTCATATTTATTGAAACCTTGCAGATCGTAGTTTGATCGTAGTACTATCGCAGTAAGTTACATGAGAATATGCCCAACATACATTTAACTGATGAAAATAAGAGTAATCGAGGTCTGTTTCGTTACAATTGTTACAGGTGTAGGAGTTTGTCTCTTAATATCTTGGGGAACTTATTATGGAGACAATCTTCATCGTATATGGGTTTGGTCCAGAGTAAAAAGCTATTGATCAAGACTTGCTTTGTTAACATGTTAGGATTTACTTCTTTCATGAATCAAGTTTTTCTTGTACTAAGCAGAAGAGATTCTTAATAAAGCATGGCGCTCAGCTAGGTCAAAAGAGTGTCCTAGGCTATGACGTCACAAGTGCAATAGTGCAGACCTTTTGAGAGTCATTGTAACCTCGGAATATGCGGTTTTCAAAACAGGATGATTTGCTCAAAGAAAAAATTCAAAGGAGATTCAAAGATAGATATCATGATTAGTCATATGTGATAGAAGTGAGTGCATTCTTGCCACGTAAACAACTTTTTTAGTTGCCTTTTTATTGTGAATGTACCAAATGTACTTAAGACCCGTGGTGAAAATAGTACACGTCAAACAGACGTTAATCTGATGTTGGCTTCTGGTATGTTCAGAAAGGGTACCATATGCTACTAATGACCCGACTGACCGCTGAAGAAACATCCTGTAACTGAATACATCAATTCAATACGTGATGTAACAAGTTAATGCTTTATAACCCATCAATATGTTTTCAGTAACAATACCTACAAGAGTATGTTTTGACAAATTCGTTAGTAAAGTAAGAAAGTTGTTTTGTTCAGAATAATGAGAGCATCTATTCAGTTTATTTCTCTGAAATTTATCAAAAAATATAATGAAATGCGTTAAGAAACAACAACTAGACATTGATGACTAATTTGCATTGTAGATATGCTCGAAGGCCACTAGGATTTCGGTGAATGGTGATTGTGTTTTAAAAATGATCCGTAGCAATGGAAATTTTTCAATTCAGAAATCCACTAGCATTAGAAAGAAGCATCTTGTAATCAATACAAGTATTGGCACACGCCCTGCAACTATTAACTCCAAGCAGCTCTTAAGTAGTTGTGACTTCCTGTTTATGCCAAATGGCGCTGCTATTTGCTCAGATTGACCTCATATTTCTCCTCTATTCTTGTATATTTGATGACATTTGAGTAGTATTGGTTTTCCTAACGTTGCTGTACAGTAGAGCAACTATCAATCCTTTCACGATCGCTTAAAAGGTGAAGAGCTTATGGTGAATTTGACTAATTTTCAACAAGAAAAAGCTAATGGAAACGGACAGCCTTCATGTCCCTGTTTCGATAGGGTCACTATTTAATGACTCCCTAACAAACTATCATACATTGTAATGGAAAATATTCCTGATAGTTGGGTAATTAAACATTTCCAATTAAACCATGTACACACAAATAGTTCTAAGAGCTAGTTCAATGCCAGAGCCGTACTTGTACTACGATTGGGCTCGACGTTTTACGTTATTCCTAATTAAATTCAAGCTGCTGACAATAACACCAGAAAATTAGTACCGAAACATGAAGTCCCATTTGCCTTATTTGTAATTTAAAGATATGCCTTGTTTCCGATTTACATATAAATTTAATCATTGGCTCATCAGCGCTTTAATTTCCAATCGATGTTCTAGATTTATAGTTCTATAAATAAAGATGTGTTTCAGGTATATGTTCCAGTTATGAGAAAACGATCTGACAAAGCATGTTCACTCGCTTTTTGACATTCACAGCAGTCCAGGGTTTGAATCCCTGTCGTGAAGTTTTCAATTTTCTCTAGTTACCTCTTCAAACTCGATATTCTTGATTATCTAAAAGGATAACAACAACCTTGTGCAGACGTCCACGCTCCATCCTGCCCTTCCTAGGAATCTGCCGAGTTTTAGCTTTTTATAATCTGAGAAGAGAAAATTAGCACAAAAGAAGAAACACTTTCGTGAAAACAACACAGATGACTTCCATTCCCTGATGAGTTCTTGATTGATCATGTAAGACTCAAGCTGATAGAACTTTGAAATCTTTTAAAAAGAAAGGAGGAGCAAATATCGTCATTTCCTTGGCCCCGGCTTTGGCTAATTCCTTGACTGTCTTACACAAACCTTCAAAGGCTGATCAAAACTTTTTGTTGTTTACTGATAAATTGTTTACAGTTTGTTGGATTTTCAGCAGCTTAAGAAGTTGCGCACAGTCTTACGTTTAGCTTTTGAGAAGGATGCAAATGACACCCTTGCCACTCTGTAATGCTTTTTTTGAGAAGGAGAGTAAAATTTATAACCAGTTAGTAACGAAGGCTAGATATTGACTTCTATCAGAAAATGCTCACCTCGGATTTTCGTAAATATAAAAGAAGATAAAATGATTTAATCCACCCTAATAGCAGCACCTGCTTGGTAACTCAGACTGTGGTTAAACATCTAAAAATTATTGCTTCCCTACTACCAGTAGACATATATTTTTCATTAGCTGTTGTAGTATTTATAAACTTTAGAACTAGAATACTAGTGCTCTGTCGTCAAAAAGACTCTTGATTCTTAATACCCAGCTTGGTTAATCCATAGGCCTCCATGAGGTGCTGATCCATTCAAAGACATAACTTCGATAACGCAATCTGAATTTTGATTTACTCCTGCTATGACACAACTGAGTTTAACAGCAATTCTTTATTTCTACAATAACCTTTTTACTCTAGAAAGGTAAAACAGATGCATATGTCAAGCTCAAAAAAAATTTCTATTCAGTGAGCAGTTGATGATCTCTATTTTCAAATAAGGTTCCCAATTTCTAACTGACCACGGACTTCTCATACCATGAATTTGCTCCTGAACGACAACGATTGAAATTACAATTTTCTGTATATATGTTCGTTGCGGGATAGAGTAAAATAAATAGTCTCATCTTTGACTAAGTATTGACGTGACCGTATCTATAAGGACAGTACTAACAATATTGTTATTGATACGTAATCCGCATGCATTAAAACAGTCAAGGCACCTAAAACCCATAAATAATAGTATCGATATGTTATCTATAATTTTAACTGCGCCACCTCTACTACTTGTGGCTTTTTTCTCTCTAGAAAAATGGCAATTCGAAAAATTGAGTATAGTCCTAAAATCTGTTAAACCAATGGCGAGCTTTGGACATATAACGTAAAATATTAAAATAGATAAGATTTATATATATAGGGATTTTCTAAAAGGTGTTTCTTCAAGCCTTCTTTAACATAGCAATCTGCATAATTTCTCTTAAATTGAATGTAACAGGTTCCATAATCATGAGGCTGACACTAAAAATGTACTTTTGCCAAGTATCTTGACTCAATATCGCAGTACCCCTAGTAACAATTTGGTGGACAAGGGTAGTTATCTGGCCAGCTTGTATTGCTGCTGTGTATCATCATTTATGTACTTTAGATGCAGATTATTGATAGTGTTAAATAGGGATAAGATTAGTTTTGTATACCATTAGTTGCTTTGTTGTTAGCGAGTTTAAATGATCCATTATGGCTGGTATTATGTAACCACATGCGGGGGGAGAGTGATGACGTCACAAATCAAAATTCTTTTTGAAATAGAAAGATTTGACTCCAGATATTTAATGGCAACCCGGGAATAGGAAGTTTCCTCAAATACCAGGTCTGTAGTGTATACAGTGTTTGAACTCTGTTAACATTCATTGTATTCGTACGTTAGGATCCAACATTTAATGATTAAGTTTTGTTAGAAAGATATAAAACTTTGAAGGCTGATATCTCGGTATTAGGAAAGGGCAACACTGTCAATTTTTGCGATGAAAATTGATTATCTTTTCCATAATTTAAACATTTTCAAAATCTAGAGGTCACACTTTCCCTCTGCATTCCCTCTTCCTTTTAAAAGACAGGATACAGAATTTTGAAATGTTTTAATATTTTTTAGCTCAGCACCGAACAGTAAATAGTTGAAGTAAGCAATTTTGAGGTCGCATGTATGATGAAGGCAGCGTCGTCTAAAGATCTCGGTATTACGTGTACGTGCTAGCAGTTTAAAATGGTACAATGGTGATTTGCATGTAATAGGTACTTGCTTACGAGAGAAAGAGGTCCATCAAAGATTACACTAACATTAAAGTGGTCGCAACACTTTTACTCTAGACTGGTGGAGGTAGCTGATGTGTAGCATTAAAAGCGAAAAATCCCACATTTTGTCATCTCATCCTGAGCTTCCTTGCAGCCATCCATCAGTTGACTGCAACCATACATGTTGCAACTACGTTTTTCGACATTGCTCAATGTTTTTTCCGTTGCAGGATTAAATTTCATGTATATCTGGGTATCCCCCACTTATATTTCACCTAATTGAGCTCTAAACATGAAGTACAATGTTTGTCTTAGAACAGATCTCTGAGGAACAGCGCACGACAACTTGTGACCGTCAGAATGTTGTCTTTCTTAAATTAAACTTTGGGTATGACAATTTAGATTGAAATGAAACAAAGCTAGATCCTTTCGTTTGATACAGAAATTCTTAATTTCGTTTAAAGACTGCCATGTTCACCTTTTTATTAAACTTCTAAGCATAAAAACTACGAATCAGTATCTCTGAGCATGTAGTGTGAACCTTATGAAGTGTTGTTTCTATGTTATCATTACGCTTATCGATAGAATAAAGTATCTCATCAAGACTATAGCTTATTAAGTGGCATTGCAACCGTTATGCTGCTACCTTTATGGTTACTTAGATAAACGGAAGACTTAATACGGTTCTGTGATGGATTGATTCTCTTTTTTAAGGCATTGTCTCCTTATTTTCAGGCTGTAAAAGTTCCTGCTTTATACATGTCTGTAGCAGTGTACTGAAAAGCGAAACATTCATAATTTTCACTATTAAGGGTGGTGGTATTTCCAGGATGTCCTCCATAATCTTCTCAGCTAACAAATGCAAAAGTCGACGTCCAGCAGCCATTAAAGAAATATACAATTCGTCAACTTCAGTATCTTTGAAATCGTGAAATGCGGTTGACATTTTCAGTACATACACATTTACTCACTTCGAAGTTAAAACGGATTTTTGTTATTTTCTCCTTGAAAAGCTCCATGAAGCTATTAATAAATTGTAGCAGGACGTAGTGGGTAGGCATCCTGACCGCTGACGTTTTATTTCGCATCTTGTTTACTGTATTGAACAAAATCCTCTGATTGTATCCATTCTGCTAACTACTGATGAAAACATGTCCATGCTTGCTTAAAACATTAAAAGATTGGCTGCATTATATTGTTCCACGTGAAACATTTGATCACTTAGCAATATTGACATTAGGTCTTTCCTCGAAATTGTTTTGGTTCTGAGGCATTTTTCTCCTTCCTTTCTTCCTGGTTTCAAAATCTTTAGTTCTTTCTAAAAGGTCCACTCTAACAGAGGTAAGCCCTACATCCTACAATCTTTAGAGCACTCGATTCATATGACTATACCACGCCTACACACTATTGGTGACGTTCTAATATACACTTGGTTATAATACTTCTCAAAAGTACTACTCTTCTCTACACACTCCTCTAAATACGTCTCTACGTTACTAAGCACTAATTTAAAAATTCCAATAAATGGATTTCTAACACAAACTTACCTAGATGCTACCAGCTGCAATGGCACTAACAAAAATTGGGTTTTTTAGTAAGAGAGAATTAGAAGTAGACGAGGTTGCTCTGACGCGGAGAATACTAAAACTACGAAAGCGAGGTCAACCGCAATCAAACTACCTGAGCAGCTTGAGTAAACAAACAGAAAAATTCAAATTTCTTTCTGAAATGTACCGAAAAATTCCGAGAGGAAAGTTCATTTGAAGAAGAACATGATGGTGGTGGTTCCTAAGGAGAAAACAAACGTGAACCAGTATTTTACCTTTCAGATATAATCCTTGCTGCTAAGTTAAATCAAAAGTTTCAAATCTTAAGAAGGTGCCCGCTTTTGGTACCATCATAAATTGTTTAATGAAGGAAGTAAAGCATACAAAAGTAGGCTGAAAAGTCACCGTATATATTTCTGTTAATGAATAATTAACACAAGTTTCTTTTGCAGATTTTATCTTTCCTTTTAAGCGTAGAGTTTATCCCTTATTGTTGCGCGTCTATTATGACAGAATCTACTCGTATCTAATCGATATATTTTGTGATAATGGGGCTTTTAATATATGTTCCTAAAAATTCGAAGATAATAAATTTTCCAGCCTTTTGTAGAAGATTGACAGCATTGGTGAACGATTCCTTTTTTAATGACACCTGGATTGCATCAGAGACTAATCTATTTCCTGTCCCTCCCTTTTTAGCCTCGGAATCTATGTACCTTGGTGGGTCAGAACATATTGCGTTAAGAATTGGATCTTCACAGCTTCGCACAACAGACGAGATACAATTTAGATTTAAATCAAAAAGGGCAGACGCATTGTTTTTTACAGCAGGAACAGAAGGGAACTCATTAGTAATCGAATTGTGGAGAGGATACATTCGTGTTTTTATAAATTTAGGAGCAGGTAGGGTAACAATATACTGAAATTTTCCCAGAACATGTTGTTAACATTTTTCGAGTTGAACATACAGCGTCAAGGCATAAAGCGCAACTGATGTTGGCTGTCATATTCAAATTTCAGTGGTAATTTTCAAATTATAAATCTCTGAACGAAAGTATCCATAGCAGGTAGTGTTCCAACGATCAGATGACCCCCTCATCAGTATTTTCCAATACTGTGGTAGAACTCAATCCCCGTAATGGCCCTCGGTGGTTAATGTGAACGGTGGTTAATATCTTCATCGGTTAATATCTTTGGTATTTAATGTCCTCGGCGTTTAATATCTTCAGTTGTTAATATCCTTGATGGTTTAAATACCCGGTGATTCATTTCCTCGTTGGTTCCTCGGTGGTGATTTCCACAATGGGTTATGTTCTTGATATTTAAATTCTTTCGGTAGTTTATACCTTTGCCGGTTAATGTTCTTACTGGTTAATATCCTCGGTGATCTCCACGTACCATCGCTTCTCATATGTACCAATTTTATTGAAACCTAGAATATACTTATATGTGAGAAGAATACACCATAGTGCATAGTAGAAGATCCAAAATGCCTTTTCTGACAGTAAAGTAAACCCTTGCTTGTTGCTAACTATCTTGGTATTTATTTTCAAGAAAAGCGTCTTCTACTGGCCTTTTTTGGGTGATTCCTACCCAAACAGTTTTCTATTTTCTAAGCTTTCTCGACATTACGGCTCATAGTAGAATACTTGAATGCAGGTTCTGTGTCCTGCATGATGTAGGAAGTTTCGGATTTATATTAACTTCAATCTTTGAATATTCTTTAGGCCGCTCTTTATTTCCATCTTTTACTAGCCGTACATGACCAATTTTATGAAACTGTTATTAAACTTGAATGAATGACCTGATAGTGTTTAGTTCCTGACGTTGCTGACTCAAAATAGTTCCCTGGACAAGCAGTTATTCTGCATAATAGACAAAAAAATGTGATTTGTAGTGAAAGTGTTTTAGCTTTTTAAGCATTCAACCTAAATCACCAGTCAAATCATTCTAAGTGAATTTGTCCGTAGCGATTTTGTTATTTGTACGTGACTGGTTGTATAGGGGGTGGATTTATAACATGACTGTTCTCAAATTTTCAAAAACCATTTCTTCGAAACACTCCTCAATGTATATGAAGAAAAGTGGATATGCCTTTTATGAGAGATTCTGAAAGAGGTAATCATCCACACTCACTCCAAACAACACCAAGACCCATCTGGGTAGGTTTATTCATTTCATAAAAACATGCCTCTGATTTTTAATTAGTTTAAGAACCTTTTTTTCTATAATCCAATATTTATGATTAGCTCACTTTACTTCTAAATCACAATTGACATCTTCAGTCAATGACATAATAACGAGGTACCACATTTTTTTCAGCACCATTAGAATTAATTGTTGGAAATGGAGCTGCACATGATAGACGATGGCATACTTTCAAAATGATACATAAAAGAAGAAACGTCGTTGTCTCTTTAGATAATGAGTGAGTACAGGAACATTTTTTCACACTTGCTTTGAACACCTTTTAACTTCATTGGTAGTGTAAATGTGAAGTGGTTGTGGCCTAATGGATAATTACCTTACCTCTAATTCCAGAGGGTCAGGGGTCGATTTCCCTGAGGGCCGCTGCTGGCATCACAAAGGGCAATAAGCCTTAAATTTCTCTATGTTCCGGTAAGAGTAGAATGCAATGGGCACTGCTCCAGCCTTTTTTGAGGCTTGCACAGCTTAAAAGCAGCAGCAGCAGCAGTATCGTAAGCATTACTTTTGGAGTTGAATGTTGAAAACCACTTGTGTTTTTGTGTGATCTCTAATTATATGTATTTAACTGCACGAACAGCGGTGAAAAGAAAATTCATACTGAGAAGGTTTTTTATTTACCTGACACTCCTTGCTGTACAAATATGTCAGAATTGAAATTGAAAAAGGAAGCAATGAAACTATTACCCAATCGTGTTTTCAAAGTAGCCAGTCAGAACTCTGACTGTCAGAATGAAGTTGTCTTGACCAATAAATGCTCGTAGAAATGAATGGTTAACTGAAAAGGCCCTAATAAAAACACAAATTCTTTCTGCCTACAAAGTAACACTTTTCTGTATAAATTTTCCCACATTCATGGTTTTCAAGCAAGTGCTGCCCTTTAACAGAGTCACATTGCTTAGTAGTTTTTTTTTTTGTTTTTGAAACCGGAGGTGGTTGTTACTTTATATGAGCTGATACTTGGCAACAACAGAAGGGAACATGCTGTTTAATTCTGTCAACTAATCCCCAAGTAGTGCGGCCAATATAGCTAGCCTCATATTGGGTATAAAGAAATGCTGCAATTGGTGGAAGCACACGGTCTTTGTGGTTAGATGCTTTTTAACAGGCATCAAATAGAACGTGTAGAAGCTGAATTCGAAACCACGTGTCGCAACCACGATTAATTCAATGAACAACTCCTCAAGGAACATTTGACGCATGAGGCCACTCCTATGCAACCAGTTGACACATGTTAATTGTCTCGTCTAAGGGAACATTTGTAAACAGGTTACTGATGTCGAAAGAGCACATGACAGTGTCTCAAGAACAAAAATTTTGGTTTTGTGCTAATTTAGCCAAAGTGAACGTTTTGTTAATATAATTTTCTAAATAAAGGTCTAGTACAGGAGGTTGTAAAAGTTCTGAAAACCGTCCAAATTAAAGCAAGAAAACTGCTTTGTAGAGAGGAGAATTTGTCTTTTATTGGGCCTCTCCGGTTATCTACTCAGTTCGACCGGCACTAATTGGTCAAAACAACACCATTCTGGCAGTCAGAGGTCTGATTCGTGATTCGCTACCCTGAAAACACAGTTGGGTATTAGTTTCATTACTTCCTTTTCATATCATTCTGACTATTTTCGTACTCTGAGGAGTATCAGATTAAAAAAGCTCTTTAAGTATAAAACTGTTTTTGCTACTTCGCACAGTTTATTGTTCTATACCATAAACAACCTTTTAAAACGTAATCACAGTGGCTAACACTAGCGGAACAGATAGGGGTTGTCGCCCTCAATTCTTTCCCTTAAAAATAGAGTAAGACCTGCAATCCATAAAAATTGAGAAGAGGTATTAGTGTGTTCTTTAGAGTACTTGATTGGTTCTATTCTATTCGATATTCTCAGCTGTTCTGGAATACTCTTAATTGAATAATAATGAGCACACCCTAGATAACGGGTCAACAACTGCATTCACATCCCCTCCTCCATCCCCATTAATCTGTCAAGTGTCCATTGCTACATACTCATAATTGTATTTTATACAATTCTCCGCATCCTCTTGCTTTTTTTCTTTGACGTTGATAATAACTACGATCACAAAACTGTCACTGCGCAAGAACAATTTCTTTAAATTTGATGCTTATCAGTCATTTTTACCAATGTGACATCATCTAATATAAGAAGAGGATGTTCTCAAAAAGAGAGAGCAATCCTAGTTAATGTTATTATGTGGTACCTAAATATGAGCAAGGGTTCTCTATAATTGATATGCTTTGAAGCATGGCATTGAGGGTGCTTATATCATGGATAGAGGAACCAATAGAAAGCCATCACTTAAACGGGAAGAACAGGGAAATAATTCGTTCCTTTTTTCTTATTCTTATCTATTTAATTTGTAGATATATAGCTAATGGAACAATACCAAGTAGTTATGTTATATCAAATTCTCAGGAGGACCCAATATATATTGGTGGTCACACGTATCCCAATATAGTGAGAGATTCCCTAAGTCGGATGAACTACATTGGTTGTCTCCAGCAATTCTACTTTAATGGGGTAAGTATTGTCCTTTCGAACTAATATTACGCATCGTTCTGCTTTAAAGGAAGTATAATATTAGTGAAAGCATAAGGCTTTAAGGAACTTTTCGTTAACATTAAAGACAATCTTAAAGGACATATTTTTATAATTACCCACAATTTTTGCTTGCTCGTTTCATGATACTCGTTCACAAATTTTTTGGTACACTATTGTTACGAAAACTCCTGAAAGCTATTTTTTAACATGCAAAATTATTGTCCTCTGTTTCTCATCCGCGAGAAAGTAAAAATTCTGTGAGACTTATGTAGGCCTTTTTCCCCTTAAAAACCTTGCCATTGCTTATTGTGGTCTAGAGTGCACGTCCATCGTAAGTTTGATAGCAGGTGAAACACTAAGGTATTGTTTTATTTCATAACAAGTCCTTTAGCACCGTTCAAATTTCCGTCCTTGGAATATCGATGACTATCGAACCAATCGAAACAAGCTTACTTTTTGCATCTAATAGATAATGAGTAAATGATTGAGTGTAAAAAGCTCTTTTATAATACTACTGAATATATTTTATAAAAGTCACAAGCTATCAGAATGATAGCCAGAGTCGTTAATTAGACATCAGGAAATATCTAGACCTATGGACACAACATCCCCGTCCTGGTCTGTTAAGGAATAAAGTGTACTGGTTATGCTGCAATACTTTTGGTGCTCCGGGCCGTGCGTAGGCCTAGACGCTTTACAATGAGCTATCGCCAATTTATAAAACGTGTTTTTTCCTCTGCTTAGACAGTTATTAGCTAAACAAGGAAAAGGTTTGGAGAATACAAATTTAAACATGGCCGGAAACATTGTCAGTTATCTTACGTGTAGAAAGATTTTGAGAAATCTGCCATGATCACAAGAGTTTCATTGCTCTTCTTCATAGAGTTCCGTAAGCTTTACCTTGCGCCACACATCATAGTTGCTGTTGAATGATTCTCTCTGAAACCTGATATTTAGTCACTCGGTAGTTTACCTAAAAATGATTCCTGCATCATTTTGGGTATCATTGCTTGTAGTGCAAACGTACGGCGATGCTTTTTCATGCCACTTACCGTGTGAGTTTTGGGAAGCTCTTGCAATTTTTAAGATGCCAGATATGATTTTCTCTTGGAAGCGCGAGTGTCCTATTTACGTGTTTTTGGCTAGGTCTTTGGAATCCGATGTCTGTAGTAACCGGCATCATTTTGTGCAAGGCTGATGTTACGTATCGAAGATGTCTTAGTTCATGACAACCATCACATTAACATACCTTCATGAGCCTTCAATAAGCAATTAGGCAGCGATTCAATCATCGACATCTGTTGGTAATGTGAGTTGTATTCTTTTCGCATCACTGCTATCATTGTTACATTCTATATCATATCGTTGTCTCTTTACAGATCAACGTGGTGTACAAGGTCATAAATACACATAGTGAGAAAGTGTCTGTCAAAGGTCTCATTAGCAAAGGGTGCCCAGTAGAAACACCTACCTACTCGTATCAATATGCAACACCAGGTGTCCGATTACCTAGTAAGTTCTCTTGTTGTTTTTTTCAGATTTGTTATGTACAAAAATTAATATGTTTGGCATTGCTAATCAACTTTCAATTTTCACCTTGTTTGCTAGAATATTCTTTCTATCGTTTACTTAAAGATATTTGATACAATTAATTTGTTTTTAACTGCTTGCCATTGCCTATCAATTACGTATATTTAGCTACTGAAGTATAGAAACAAAAGCTACTGATTCACACGTATCTGTCACTGACTTGTCGCTATCGCTTTGCAGGTTTTATCTATTCGAATTATGCTACCTTCTGTTCATTTCTACCTAACAGCTAAGCACACATTGTCATCCTATCTCATGCAAATAAGGTGTGATAATGTCATCTACTACTGTTATTGACTCACGATTAGAAAGAATAGAAGAACTGGTCCTTTTCCAAAAATGCCTATGTAAGCATTTTTTTCGCATGTGAATTATGGAAATGCTTGCCTAAAGTGTCAAAGTTTCAAAGGCAGATTTTGCGAAAGAAAACATGCATATGTCAATCAACAATTTGGTCTAGTGTTCTTAAATGCTGTGTTAATCTGCAAATTTGAATTTTACTAAAATATGATTTTCTTATATCAAAAGATAAGAAGTAATTATCAGAAAACTTCAGTGTTTGAGAACATCTCAAAATACATTATACGGACGAAGCTACCAAGAGGGCTCCAAATTCTTCCCGCACTATGCCACCTAAAAATCAGGTTACGATTTAAAATGCTGAACTCGCTAGTGGATTCGGTTAGAACAAATTCTCTTTTCATCAAAACGTTCATGAGTTCCCTTCATTGAATTGTATTTGTATCTTCTATAAAGATATTGTCGTGTCATCATTAACACGCTTCGTCAAGTCGAGCTGACCCTCTCAATATTCATGGAGCTAAGAACGGCAAAATATAAATAGTAGAGAAACGGTATACCTTTTCCGAAAGCTGTACCAATGTGCCTTAAATTGTTTACGTTAAATTCAGTTTCGGAAAGCTACTATGACGATATTTCTTCCCCTTTATTAAAATCTTAGACACACGTAAAACACTAATTTTACAGAATAAAACAGTTGTAAACCAGAAAACACGATGCCGTCGAGGACGGGAATATTAAAAGCCAGTTTCATTGAATTTTCTAGTTTACTAATCTACTATTTCAATTTATGCTAGAGATAACTAGCATAAGTATGTGAAATGAAAACATTGGGTATGTACAAAATAGGTGATTGCAGGAGTAGATGAAGCGAAGATATAAATTGCATAATTGTTTGCCACCTATGTTCTCTGGATTGGCCGATGTGGAAATTGGTGAAGGTAACTTTCAGTGCTCATTCATGGCAAGAAAATTGCCCCGACGTTATTAAACTGTTAATAAAACAGCCTCTCTTAATGCTATCAAAGAGGTACCAGCTGCGACGAGTAAAAATACGTAACTAGGTACCTAGGAGTTGAGAACATCTTAATCAAAATTGTGTACTCCAACACCAGGATGCATGATAATCATTCCAACAAAAGTGACAAGTTAAACTACGGTTTCATTGTCAATGTTCACTGAAATGTTTTCCTTCCCCTACTTTCTAACCAAAAACGCCTTAGAGTAACTACATACATTCCAAAGATGATCAGTAACTAAAGATTTTAGCACGAACAGCTGTCAAATGTTAGTTCAGTTTATCGGTTTTAGGCTTGTAGATTAGCTAGTGGTATTTTGAAAGAATTGATTCCTGTGACTCAGCTGTTGACATTGAAACACTTGAAATTCCAAGGCAACTACCGCGAAACCCTACTATCAAAAGCAGCACTAGAATGAAGATAGTCTGATCCCTACAAAGAACGTATTTTCACCAGCATGGTAACTAAGTGTGCACCTTCCCTCACCTAGATTAATTGTGCATGTGTGGTTTACCAAACGATTATAAAAATGACAGCTTGGCTTAATGTCTCTAGAGAAAGCGACAAATTTTCCATTCTGGTCCTGTCTTGGAGTTAGAGATTGGCCCACAATAGAGATGCCCTTGGGTAAACAGAAAATAGGAAATTCAGGAGTA
>JAAAKL020009356.1:0-15159 GCA_010016065.2 Carybdea cf. marsupialis auct. non (Linnaeus, 1758)
AATATTTCCCACTTAAGTATTAAATGAGCTGTTAGCAGGCCTAATGCCAACTTTCTTGCGAACGGAAGTAAATATAGGTACTTCTGATAAAAAATAAATTCAACTTTAACATTTTTGCACTGTCTGAACCCCAAAGATAACAAGATATGCTTCCTAAACATACTCTAAAGTTTTAGATTTGTGAACAATTTGGTATCATTTGGAACAGACGTTATATTTCCATTCCCAAGAGGTCTAGCAGAGATGATTTCTTTCCTTATCTTTCTACCAAGGAACTAAATTTCAGAATCGTTTAGAAGTCGATGTAAACTGGTAGAAACTTTTGGGCTAGATATTTCAGGAAATGAATCGACCAGATTT
Source organism: Carybdea cf. marsupialis auct. non (Linnaeus, 1758) (assembly GCA_010016065.2). Lineage (NCBI taxonomy): Eukaryota > Metazoa > Cnidaria > Cubozoa > Carybdeida > Carybdeidae > Carybdea > Carybdea cf. marsupialis auct. non (Linnaeus, 1758). The sequence goes on from JAAAKL020009356.1 coordinate 361, forward strand.
GAAGTAAAAGCTGTTCCCAATTGTTTTGAAAAATTCTTTATTTTACGTCAGAATTAAATGGAGAATGATGTGTTCATAGTCATAGTCAGCCTAACCCTCGTGGCCCTTCTATACTACTTTTCTTCGGGTTTTTGTCTGGAAATTACATGATGATACAGATAACGATACTTTGGTGGAGGATCCATCCAGGAGGCCTTTTGACGCGGCCTATAGTAGAATATGGTGTTGGAGAATGCAGAGTTATATTCTGCATAAAATTCCAGCATAAATCCTCCGTTTCAAGTGTCCTCATCAATTCCATGAAGGCCAGTCCCTCCAGGCCAGGCTACCTTCCTCATCCTAGCTTTAACATATAAGTCCCCTATCTTTGTTTGGGAGTTCAAATGGAACATGCCTCAGAATGCCGCAAAAAGTTTCTTTGTATCTTCATGATTATTTATGGTTGGGGCTTATACTTAAGTACTGGAGTGAGTGAGAGAGCGGAAGGGGCGGGATGTCAAAAAGGAAAGTGCCACATCTGCGATTCTCAACTAAGCTATGCTGCTACTGGGACCTTTTATCTCATAGGACATGTTCTTATGCAGGAGTAAAGTCTCTTGTGGAAAAAAATTGTTGTTCTGCAAAAAATAGGGGAGAACGTACGCCCCTGCTTAATCCGACCCTGCACACTAACTACGTTGGCACAGAAACCGTTCTACAAGAAGACACTTCATGACGCTGTCCCTTCGCTTTTTGGTGTCGAGACTTTTGTCAGCGTCTGGGCAATGGAATCCTTTGTAGTGAACTGGCTTTAGGTCTTTTTCTTTACCCTCTGCCCCTACAGAAGAATGTGCAAGCATGAGTTACCTTGTTATACAGAATCAGCTTGCTAAACGTCAATGATTTATGATTTTATCTGTGGAGCTCTTACGCAATCAGTGATATCTAAGTCAGCCTTGTTGTCGTCTGGCACTGTCTCTGTCTCTTTTTTTCTCCTTTTTGACTTCGCTTGTCCCATCATGGTGGAAGAGATCCGGCTCTATCCTGAGTTTCATTCATAGTGTTCCTAGGAACTGTGTGTAATAGACAGTGACATAGCCATTCTGGTGGCCAGAGGGCATGCGTCCCCCCCAATCGCTTACAAATACCTCCATACAAACCTCCGTAGAAAAGTGCACTAGACTTTAAAAATATCTCCATATTTGATTGAGTGCCCCTCCACCCTTAATATAATTGGCTTGCTAAGCAATAGGTTTGAAATGAAACGAGACTTCAAACTCACCAGAAAATCCCACTGGCTGGTATAGTGGGGAATCCATCCGCCATGAAAGTGTCCATCACTCTCAAGTGATACCACAGGATACTAAACTGGAAATGACCCACAACAGACGTTAAGACAGATGTTGTTTTGAGTTGCGCCAGGATGTCTACTTTCAACCTCCAAATCTAATACTGGAAAATAAGATTAATCACCTTATAGCGGATAACAATGCTTTACATGGTACCAATAGCAGGTGTGGTCTGATATTGTCAAAGTATTCTTGAACAGGTACTATAACTATATATTTACCCTTGAAAATCTGTGTTTACAATAGATTGCTATTAACTAAAAAACGACTCCTGGGGTGCAAGCCACAGCCAAGCCAAGTCACTGTCGATAATAGCGCCCTGCAGCATTGAACATACTCATGCTTGTAAGCATCCACGCCCACTTTTTGGGGGAGGGGAAAGGAACGGGATGAGCTATCAGAGAAGACAATCGATTAGCGCATTTTCGAACAAGCCCTTCTTATCTAAATGAGGCCCAAAGACCTTCTTCAAAAGCTAAGGACAGTCTCATCCTGTGGAAATCACATTGGATAGTAATCGATTATAGTTCCGTGCAGTATCGTCCCTGTTGACTCAGGCTTATAAACAGCCATGCCCATCGAGGTAGGAGCCATCGATCGATTTGCCCATCTTCGAATAAGCGCTTTTTAAATAATGGCAATTAAGTTTCTCAGGTTCTCTTCAAGAACCAATAGTAACATTTTCAGGTGGAAAAAACAGTGCTGTAGTAGTCTTCAAAAATGCGGGCGGGCACACTTAGGCACTTTGTAACATTTCGGAAGTGCATAATGAATCACAGATGCGTCGTGTGGAATCTCCAAGGGCTTGTCAAAACTGAAAAGTGCACTTCAAAGATGAAACGACCCAAAGTATGCTACTTTTTCACATACATAAACATACAGAAGCTTTCAATTTTTAGGGCATGCCCCATGTCTTTTACGCCCGAAAATATATTTTTCCCCATGACATATGGGATATGAAGCGCTTTTGGTACTGAAAAGTTACTCGACGTCTCTTTTTACATCGCTAGAGCTACATGGTGTCATGTTCTTGGAGTCAATGAAGTTTCCAGAGTGAGGCCAGATGTATTATCCATGCTTTATTTGAAGTCAAGGAGGATTAGTGTTTGGTGAAGAATAATCCCTCAGGGATAACCAGCAGTCGCCATGCGATCATGTTAGTTGTATCTTTAGGACCTATACCTATACCTGGATGTAGATCACTACATGATGCTTAGGATAGAGTTTCATACGTTTTCTGGTCCAGGAAATATTGTATTTTCGTCAAAAATAGAGGCGAAAAAATTCGAATTTACTTTGTTGGTCTTGATGGGTCATCCCCTGCCCTATGGCGCATATCCAACAAAGGAATCGCCATTCGTATCCAGCTGGTATTTCAGGGGGTATCCTGGTAATCTTTCACAAATTTTCATTACACCCTCTCAATCACCATGAAACGGACTTCACAACATTTAAACTATGCGTTTTAATTTAATAATACAAATATAAAATCTTGACCTGTTGTGTAAATATAGAATCAGCTGTGATTTGGAGCGAGCTCTTATGATCATTACGAATATCCTGCAAGCCCTCCTTTCATGTGGAATCTTTCGGCCGAAACTCGCGCAGCTTGTTTTATTTTTTCATTTCGACCCACTGTGTTTATTCACAATTTCTTTAAATATCAACTTGAGGTCCATCATTATCATAAATTCTCCTCTTTTGCACTCGATTTCAGCTCCAAGGGAACACTTGTGCAGGACAGGAAAGTACTCCAAAGGGGAACAATGTTGTTGTTCTCTTATTGTCATGACTATAGCCCTGTTTGAATCATGCCATCGTGTGAAAAATGATTTATGTAAATAAAAGAGAAGGAACTTGAGATTTTTGTTGGACATCACCTTCTGTGAGCATCAGAATTATGTTCATTCAGCAACCGATTAAATCCTTCCGAGAGCTCGTCGTCGGCCGGTATTTGAGTTGATATTGCTTCACAATCTTGCAGACACTTGTGAACCGCCGAATTTTTATTAACAATGGCGGAATGTTATGAATAAGTTGTGGAGGAAGGGACGTAGGACTCCGGGATGTGAACGTTCGACTTCATGATTACAGCTTTAATTTAGCTCAAATGGCACTTGGGTGTATTTGCCTAGTTTTTTGAAAAGTTGTAGGAGAAGGCAAAGTGAGGGACAAAAGGGCGTTTGTTGAAGATTTGCTATTGTACATCGGTGTACTTTGTGAGCTTTTTTGTCTTTAGTTAGCTTTATTGGATGAAGTTAAGTTGGTTGCATATTCTGAAGAAAGTAGCCACGATCAACGGCAAAGATACGAGATTTACTTATTCGAGACCTTCCTCGTGAAGAGTCATGGCTTCCCACAGTGATGGCGAGGACCAGGGAGGTAGCTTTTGGAATCTTGGAAGACGCTCTTGGAAGAGGCATTCGAAGAAGAAGAGTACATCCACCCCAGACATGAGGGGGAAAGGTGAGCTTGAGTTAACCAGCAATCAACAACCACAATTTCTTTTAGTAGTTACCTGATAGTACTAATAATAGATCCGGTTCATAAACTTCCATGAGATTACCAATTACGCGAAATCTACTAAGCAATACTATCACGTATAACTTAGCTTACTGAGGTCATGTTTTTAAATTTTCGAAACCCGGAGCTAATCGCAGGGCCTCTGCATCAAATCCTTGATATTTGTAAGATGGTTGTTAAGTATCCAGTAATTGTTACAAGTGGTCGTAACGGGAGCCAACTGTTATCAACCGTTGTGTTGGTGTTGTTATAACAGACGATTAGTTTGTTTTCGTAAGTGTCTGATGACGGTCATGAAAACTTCTTGTGAAGCTTGGCTATGCAGGGAACCCTCATAACGTCGCCAACGTGTTTTAATAATCCTTGAATGAGTCTTTCGTGAACGAGGAACATCTTGAATACATATAGATCGATTTTGATAACAAACTTTGTGCCGTCTTGCTTTCATACGAGTCTTCAGGGTATCAATCTACCACAAAATCTTGTAACCATTTTGTTTATGAAAATTGCTGCTCTGACTGAATCTAACTACTATGAAACTGGTTGTGCCAATGTCAAGATGATTTGTTTCGAAACATAAGGTCATCTCTTAAAGTTACACCGAAATAATTTGCCAAAACTTTAATAAGTTTTGAATGGATGGTTGTAGGGAACATAAAACCACGCGACAAGTGGGCGATTGATGACAGAGCTGTCATCCTAATCAGCTCTAATAACATTTAATGACATCTTATCTGGTCTTAAACGAAAGATAGCGGTTTATTAACTGTTTCACAAACCCCAAACCTTTTTGCCAGAGCTGTCACAGACAAGGCGTTTCGCATCACAAGCTACTGAGATCTCTTGAATGATATCTGATCGTTGACGGGTCATCATGGGCATTGGAATAATACTAGTTTTCATTGTTTTGATTATTTTGGTTGTGTAAGCTGTCATTGATCCTTGCAGCTAGTAAACACTAAATGGTCCAACACAAGAAAGATATATTGCGCTTTCAACTGCCTTTAGAATTTAAACATGTCGATTTCTGAAGAGGCACTGTACTGAGTAAATTGTATTTGTACGTTTAACTGAATATAAACTAGATTTAGCACCTCCGCGTGAACTTTATCAACAAATTTTATCGTGTTGTTGTCTTTAAAAACCTTATTTCACTTGGCGTTGAAGGAAGAGATATATAGTTTTCATAGATTATATATAGATATATAATGAAGGTATTTTGATACTCGATGATTTTTGTTCCTGTCTTAACAGGGGGTGGAAAAGCACCCCATAGAAAAGCCTTTTGATACCAACGAAGAGGAATCAATAAATCACTGTTTACTTAATAGTCTACATTTCACGGTCGCCCAAATATCCACTGAGCGTACTTATATCTAGTGGCATGAATTTTCCTCCAATTTATGTTTTCTTGTGTATGGACGCACTATTTGCAAGCTACATTTTCACATGCTCTAGTGGAACAAGGGGCGTCGAGCGTGAATACCACTCAGTTTTCTGACGACTATAGAATTTGTCATAGATGTTATTTAGGCCTAGTGCGTGGGTTAGCATGTCGCATCAATGTTACGTATATTTTCGTACAAAGATGCTAACAATGCCTTAAAACAATTAAAGTAAACTACACTCAGTTTAACCTTCCCAGTCGTAAACATCTATCTTTTCACCTGGCTCTTTCTCTTGGTATAAGTGACTTTGCAGCAAAAATCTAAGTAAGAATAGTAAAGTTTATTCTTTAGTAGCTTCAGATCTAAACATAACAGCATCAAGGTCATAAGGTAGATAAAGAAAGAAATACGTTAAGAAACCTCCATCACCTTTATTGACTTCTATAATCGCGTTATTTTTCATAAACGTGCAATTGAATAAAATTTTAGTTATTGCCACCAACATACATATGCGTTGCTGTCTGTACAACCTAAGAGACACGGGAAGACCATTGATTGTTTTGCATTGTTTATGATAGATTGCCTTTCATTTTTTAAAAGGGGAAAGAAGTATCAATCAATTAAATGAAGTTGATGCCTTCCCTTATCCTATTCCTCCGGAGGGTGGTGTTGTATAACTTTTGAATATCAAAGATTCATCCAGTACACCATATACAAATCTACCTAAAAATGCTTATACTGAGATTTTATTTTAAATTGCAAAGTTTTGAATTTAGGTATATGCTGTCTTTGCTTCTTAAGAGCTGCTTCTCCAATACAAGCCAGCAAAATACACATAAAGTATAATAGTATTTTGCATCAATTGACCAGTGCCATTAGCATGTACCAGATATTTTGACATGCTTTTTTGTGTTCCAAAAAGAGATTGTATGCTGTGTTTAGCTCCTCCTGCACACTTTTGCTGTAGTTAGCAAGATGGATTTTGAAGTGGCATGGAGTGACCTTGCCTTAACCAATATTTGTAATGTATACACAAGGGTCATAGCAACAGCTGCCAGAGGGGCATGGCCCCACTTCTTTGGCAAAAGGATTTACATATAGGCCTAATTTGAGAGGTTTCTCTTTATTAGTTTGATTTTGACCCCCTCACTTTGTGGAGTATGCTGCAGTTTCTGATATTTACAACCGATGATATAACCAGCTATGTAAGACGGGAGGTAGAGGAGGGGGGTATAGAAAGTTACATACATAAGTTTCATCAAAACTATAGCCATTGCAATATCAACCAATGCACCTTTAATGACTTGAGATACAGAGAGAAAATAGTTTTCAAAATTTAAGCAGCCTATCATGTTTAAGGCTTACCTTTTTGGATGCTTAGTATTTGATGTCTTTCAAGCACTGTTATCATTCTGTAATTTACTTATAGTATTTATATCCTCAAATAGAGTATACATATAAACAAGTGAAAAGAGATCCATAAACCAAAAGCTATCAACTTCACTGACTTAACTTATGGGCATCAATTTTGAAATGTCAGGAGCAGGCCTAAATAATTTTCTCTGTGCAAAACCTGTTTGTATGGCCGCCCTAGGGTCACCCCTAGAAGTGGGGGGGGGGGGAGTTTCAAGAGCAGAAAAGGTACTGATATTTAATATATGCACACACTTTACCAGGATTAATTTTTCTAAAACTTACCTTACCTTATGCAATTTGGGCAAGTTGCCCAGGCCTAGCTCTTTTATCAGCTGGGTTAACATAGATGTGCATACCACCACTACACCTGTGTATGCAGTAACTTCCATTGAAGCGTCACAAAAATAAATTGTTCATCTACTTATTGTGTTATGTAATTAGCAATGCATTGGTTTGTTGATGACTGCCAACTTTACATCTGTAATCCTACTGCCAATAACGTCACCTTTTGAGCCTGGAAGGGTGTCAGCTGGGTGATATGCCATGCCAAAAGGCAACCAGAATGTGATTGAGGACAGCTTATTTCCATATCAGCTGCTAGCCTGGAGACCCTGTGGATGGGTGTTCTGATCACCACACCAGAAACCTACCTACTTGCTGGATGTATTCACTTGGGTTTTGTATATATAATGGTGATAAAGCCAAACAAAAGCTCTTAAGATAAAACTTCTATAATAAAGACATACTTTTGTAATGACCTTTTGATGTTTTCTACTATCGTCTTCAGATAAAGTGAATAGAAATGACAAAAATGCATAAAGAAAAGGATGTATTATATAAGTATCAAGAGATGTGCTAAAGTAGGGAAGGGGGAAGAAAGTTTTGTTCACGTGTAATGAAGGGAGAGGTTTGGTAATCAATACTTCCCTTTAGTAGTTTCTCAAGTTTCCTGGAAGTTGAGTTGACAAGAATAAAATCTGAGATGAAGACAAATACCAGAAATGAAGGGATGGAAAGTGGAAACTGTAATCCTAACCCCCAAAACCCTAGTCCCCAAACCCTATCCCTAGTGGAAAGTATTTTGTTGTATTTTTTTATCAAATTCTGTCATATGTAAAAATTTAAGCTTGCATCTTCCCCAATAACAAAGGGATTTTTGTTTCTTCAAAGTTTGTCTTTGTAATTCTCAATTTTTGTTTGCTGCTGCAGTATGCTATTACTGAATTTTTAAAACCTTACTTCTTGCATCATTTGTTGAAACACACAAAATTCATCTTTATTATTACATATTACTAGTTAAGGTTTATGATTTACTAAAATTTAGTTGCATATGTTATGGTCTTAATGGTGCTTAATAAACAGGGTTTCAGATACATTGGGCTTGGTCAGAAGTGTTTCTAAAATTTGATAGATGGGGATGCTTTATTGTGAGGTGCCAGAGGTAGACTAGATTAGACTATATTTTCAGTATCAAGCAATTCATTAAAAGGAGAGTGTGAATTGAAAGAAATGTATGGCAGTCTTTAATTGTCAAGTCAAACAGAGAGTGGACACCTTTGTTCACTACAGGATTACGCTGAATGCTGGTAAAAAATCTGGCTTTTCACTTAATACATCTGTAGATGCAACTTCTAATAGTGGGAAGACTTAAAATATTTTTTGCTGGGCTTAATAGCTGCTTGTGGCCCAGGCCAGATATTAGCTTGTACATGGAAATGGTGGTAATTTTATAGGGATGCCAACTCTTTTATATGGTTCTGAATTTGGACTCTCTTGGCTACAAATGTCAGTAAATCAATGGGTTTAGAAATGAGCTTGCTCAGGTGTATCCTTCAGGGTAGCCATCTTCACAGAATACCAACCACCAAAACCTCAGGCATGGTCTTAATCAGAAGCCAGTTCAAGACCACATGAAACTTGAGCACCCTCTCTGGTTTGGTTGGCTTTGGTCGTAGCAGCTTCTAGAAGTGCCCAAAGAAGAAGTGGCCTGATTAAACAATCTTAGACCTGCAGCCCACTTGTTGAACTTTGAAGACATCACTGGTGCCAGCCAAAAGTAAGATAAATGGTGTGGACTAAGCAGAGAAATGATATCAAGCTGCTGCTCTATGGTGGATTTCTCTTGTAAGTCAAAACCACAGAGGCTTGAAGACTTAGTTATCCATGCAGAAAAATAGAGATTTAACACTCCAATTTGTCATTAAAAGTTGTTTCTCTCTTCAGATGTAGGAAACACACAAACATATTAACATCTTCCTAATCCATATCCAGGTGTTAATTCACTCCCGATGGAGGAACCCCTACCTGGATTCTTTCCACTGGTGTTTCTCTCTAGCCAACTGTGGCCGTCCAGGGCCCAAGCATTGGGCAAAGTCATCCCTCCATCTAATCTTTGGTTCCCTCGTGGTCTTGGCCATTGTCTTGGGGCCCAGTCCTGATGGAGACATGAAATATGGCCTGCACATTAGTGCTTGCTGCTCTTAACTGTTTGGATAATGTCATTTACTTGGGTCTGTTGGCATATGCAGGTGTTGGTTTATCTGTCCTGCAAAGTGATGCCTTCAAGTGAGCAGGGATTGTACATTTCTGCTATTTGAAAAGTTGGTAGCAATTTTGTTTATATATGACATCAGTTCTGTCTTCCTTTGGAATGTAAGGTGCTAAATGTAGACCAAAAGTAGGATCAAAATGGCCAATGCAGGACTTGTACAAGGGAAGAGAACAGGGGAATAGAGGATGAGAGGATCATCAATAGTTAACAGTGATGGCCAGTCTAATGATGTTGTTGGAAAGTTCTTTTTATTTTGTAAAGCATTAGATGCAAACAGTGGGTAGAGTTCACAATGCTATAGAAAAGAACAGAAACGTATGAAATAGATTTAGGGGGCTACTGTGTATGTTAACAAGTGGAAATTTAATATTTGGGCTAAATCTAGACTGTACCAGGAAATCATATGAAATGTAATGGCCAGTTAAAGAAGATCATCAGATCAGACTAGAAAGGATTGTTAGATAGATGTGTTATACCAGTGTGCAATAGGGCTACCATCTTCGAGTTGAGGAATAGGCTGCATAATTTACTAGTACTAGGAGCTAAATGTGCAGTTATGGAATTTGTCCAGCTCTTAATGGCTTGAATATATTGGAGCATACATATCTGAAACTTAAATATACTAAGTACAAATATACTTACGTAGAAAATCATAGTACAAAAGTATATTTAAGTTTCAGATTTTGTGTGCTTAAACATTTTCAAGTCACTAAAATATTTGTGTCTTAATGGCAATTGAAAGTTGTTGTTGATGTTGTTGAAGTTCCAGATTTGTACCCTGAAACAGTTTTTAGGCATCTAAGAAATTTTACATCTTAGATTAAATTTGGAATTAATGGGTTGCATTTAACTAGTTTTTAGATAGCAGGGGGCTAACAGCTATTTATCCTGTACACTTGTCAGATGTCAAAACCTTAAACAGTCTACAGAGACTGAAGAACAGATGCACGTTGGAAAGCACTTATTTTTGAAACATGTTTTACAGCACTGACTGTATCCCCCATCAATGCCCTTGCCACTGTGATAAGCTGACACACATTGGATACATCCTAAAAACCTTCACCAATTGTTGTGTAGCATATAATCCATGTTGAACAGCCCAAGCATTTGCATCATGCTGACATGTCAATATCTTGTCACTGAACTTTACAGAGAACATTCATCAGATCATTAAGGTGTCATAGTTGATTCTCTTCATAGTTAAGAGATCAACCCATAGCTTAAGGATTTTTAGACTAAAAACTGTTTTCCGACAGTGAATCTAGGTTCTGGTCTCGTTTATTTTTGTATTTTTGCATCAAGTTCTAGTCAGAATCAGGGATGCTGCTTCAAGCAGGTATGGTGTGTGCCACCCTTTTTGAAACGTTGTTGAAAGTGAATATCCCAAACTGTTAAAAAGGTTCGGTGAAATGATGTAAATGTGCCAAAGCTGATTAAGAGCAGAAACAGTAGGTTATGTGAGAAATCACCTTTTTTTGGTTTTAGCCTCTCTCCTCTTAGTTGATTAACTGTTCCAATCCCCTTTCTCCCAATTTCCAGTTCATCCTTAGCCAAATCAGTAGTATGCATCTCTCCCAATGGGAAACGCATTCTAGGCACTATTTATGTTCTTAAAGTTCTTCTTTTCCTCTAAACTTTGAATTTTTGTTTGCTCTTGACTTTGAATGTAAGTGAAATAAAGAAACTGGCCCAGGTACTTTTCAAGTATATGTTAGGTATCTTAATGTCAGGTATCTTAATTGTGCATTGGCAAAAAGGAAGAACTGTAATAAATTAGTTCTATAGTTGCTGCATTAGAGTCCACAATTTAAGAATCCCTTGTGTAGAATGTACTAATGCTCTTTGGAAATGCATTTTTAAGTTTTATCGCTAGAACTTGGAATTTTCGAGATTTGACAACAGTGGAAACATTTTGATGATGTTATTACATGATTGTACTTTGCAATATTACTTTTTTTCAGCCTCAGAACGAAACCGAGAACTAACAACAAGCTCAGTGGGAAGCATTCTGAAAGCAGGTCTTGCCATGTTTCCAGGTAAGATATATGGAATCAGGAAGGTGTGCTTTTTGAGTGGCAGTAATGTTTATCATTATATAAAATATTGAATGCTTTTAAATATTGGGATAAAGTAACTGGAGGACTGATAGTCGGATTTAAAGTAGAAAAATGGGAAAGGACTCCATCATGTTTACTATTTGTTAAGACAATAATAGCTATGGACATCATGAGTATAGAAAACTGAGGTCCACGTGTGCAGATTGCTGTAAGGTTGTGTGTGTGTGTGGGGGGGGGGGGACAAAAGGATTAAACTTGGACAATTTGGCATCTCTGGGTGCAAAAGTGGGGGCTGTAGTGCAGCTGTTGTGCCCCCATCCTGAAAAGAGAGGAGGACACGTCCCCCCATTCCCCACAGAATCTCAACCCATGCTTAGTTCTATGTGCATCATATATGAGTATCCTCAAGGAAATGTCATTATTATGCCCTCAGGTAAAGTCTTTTGAATGTGGGCTTGACTTATTCTATAAATTATCTCTGTGAAATAGAACATGTTGTAGCCTTTTCATGGATGCTTGCTAAGAAAACCGTAATGGTGCTCACTTTGGTTTCTAAGCATCAGTCAAAGAATTCCAAGTTTGTTAAGGGGCAAATGGTCAAGTAGTACGGTTGCCTGTATTTCATGTACTTTCAAGCACGTTTGTAGTGACCAAACTGGCATCAGTCAAAACGGTAATTGATCCAACAGACTATTGGGATCTATCTCCTTTTCTTTCCTAAAATGCCCTAAAAACACCATTGCACTTTTATCTTTTTACACCCTTCGTTTTTTGTTTTTTTCTTGAAGCCAATCTTTTTGTTTGCGAATTTTTGGAACAATATACTCAAAATTTTAGACTGGTCCTTCAAAGAGTGATGGGTTTGCTCCTCTGCGTCAAGATACCTTGGGTCTTACCCATTAATCCGACTAAAAGTGTGACGACACACCTATTGTAGAAGCTACTCTGCTATGAAAGCTCTGTTACGAATGTCCGATTCATTTGTTGTCCCAATTCATACTTCTTCAGTAAAGAGGTCTCCGCAGAGGAGCTTGGTGGGGAATATCGAGGGACCTCTACATAAGTGAAAGGGAAGGGAGAAGGTTTGTAATAGGTCTTAAAAACTACTGGCTGTAGAATTATCAAGAGTAAAAGTAGGTCGTCAAGAGTTATTAGAAGGAAAATAAACGTGGTATAAAAGGTTGTTTTAGAAACTACATAAAATAAACGCGAGTCGAGAATTTAGTGCTCTTCAGGCGTATGGACTGACACATTCGACAATACTTTTCTTAATTTTAGCAAAATGCAAATTGGGTTTTAGAGATATGTGATGTGGAGATGGGTACAGTGGCGTAGCCATCTTGGAGACCTGATGTACATCCCTACAGCACTAAAAAAGCCTACATACAAACCTTTGTAACAAAGTACACTAGACATTAAGACTAGCTCAAAATAAGACCGAGTGCCTGCCAGCCAGAATTGGCTGACTTCGGCTCTTGGGTGGGCGTCACAGTGGATGGGTATCCCATGTCAATTGTCACTGACAGCGATCATGATAACTTGAATTGCTATGATGTAACTTCCTCTCTTCAAATAGTACAGATTTCCCTGCGATGGCATATTTGCAGATGTTTCGTTATTAGAGGGGCGTGTGCCAGTAGTAAAATAGTATCCAAGATTTAAGACGTCTTACAGCACGAGGTGCTATCTCTGCGAAGCCTGAGAGGATTAGAATCTTATTGTAAATTCGAATCGGCTTCTTCAAGGGCGGCATGCATTGGCTATGCGCTAGGTATATGCTAAATCTTCATTCTCCTGAATCCTGTTACGTGTCAGATAATATTGTTTGCAATGGTCAATGATACGAGGCACCTTGGCATTCACATTGACGATACACTTTGCTGGAAGCAACAAATCGGTTTTCAAAGTTTTGGAGGCGATTGGAATGCTGAAGCATGCAAGTAAATGCCTTCCTGTTACTACAATAAAAAGCTTGTAACATAGTATAGTTGAGCCACACTTTAGATGTTGTTGCAGCTGTTGCGGTTTTACTGAAATCCAGCGTCTGAAGCGACTTTAAAGTTAAGCAGCAAGAATTGTAGCAGACATGAGATATGATACACCAACCGAGACATTCAATGCTGATTTAGGCTAGGAAACAATCGATGAGCTTGTAATGACAATGGCAAACTATGACTATAAACTAGTGAAGAATTCGCCAAATTTTACAAGAACCCCTGACACTATTTTCAACAGAAGATCTGACCTATCCACATGCTGAATAGGATTACGTCAACTGATCTTAGGCTGCCTCAGAAGCGTACTACAAGTAGTCCAAAACTTTTTAGTTGGAAAAAGCCAAAGCCTGGAATATCTTGTCGGAAGAAGCAAAAGGACAGAAACTTCCCTGAAGATAATTTAAACGTTGCGATATTCTTTCATTTCAGATCTTTTAAATAACCCGTGTATTGTTGTAAATACCCATGTTTTCGGTAAGCTCAGTTTGTAAGGAAAAGGCCATAAAATTGATTGTAACTGATATGATCATATACTTCTGTTCATGTAAAGCAATTTACGACGGAATTGTATTAAAAGACAAACATAGTACCTCAGTTATGGATGCCGATTTGAACGGTTAAAGTAAAAGAAAAGAGGTTGTTGAAACTTATTGCAAGGAAAGTGTCAAAGATATGATGAGACGTAGTGGTTGATGGGTATTTGAATTATTCTGATTTTTAAATATTGATTAGGATTTTGGTTTTAACCTCGTGATTCTTAGCGGTGAGGTGCATTCGAATATCATGTTATTCGTAAGTAATTCTTAATTAAAAAAAGGAACTGTATTGGCATGTCCTCACACAGTAGTATGTATGATCTCCGTAAAATCTTATTTAAATTTGGAAGAAGAATGCGCAACACTGTAATCTGAGCTTACTGTAGCTAAATCTTAATGTAAAGTGACATTGAGTAACATAGAAGAATAACGTTGAAATGTTTGATGACTTTCCACTGTATACACGTAGAGGCCATCCTAAAACTACCTGAGTTGATAAGCACACTTTTTTTGTAACAAGCAATTTCGAAAATGTAGGGGCTTGGAGGGCCATATCTCTTTTGTTCCATAACAGGCAATTTGTTTTTTGAAATTTATCATATATGCATTTATTTATCCTCACAACTAACAATATAGATGGCGCATTTGATAGTGAAAATGAAACTGATAAAATCTGACCATTGTATACTGATGTTTTCATGTTTCTAAAAATCTAGATAATCTGCATCGTAAATATTTGTTTCGTGTTTCTGTGCTTACGCAAAAATTCCAAACATACTGTTCTGTGTACCACATAGACGGACCTGTGATATCTATATCTGACAACTCCAGGACACACGAAACATAAATAAATAGAAAAAAGCAATAGTTAGGGTTTATGGGCTCACCAGTTGATACTCCAAAAAATAATTAAAAGTGATGTGGTAATTCATAGTTCCATTATGCAAATTAGTTTGCCGCCTGCTTGGTTACTGTTGCTACCTCCCGCAAGCTTTCTGAAAAC
>JAAAKL020009357.1:0-15158 GCA_010016065.2 Carybdea cf. marsupialis auct. non (Linnaeus, 1758)
TCAGCACTGGCGAACATTGGTGTTTCAAGCTGGCTCTACGCACCGCACGGTGCTCGAGGATTAGAGAGAGAGAGAGACATGAGCTTAACAAGGTTAGACTATGGAGGTTTCAGCGTGATATGCATACGGTACAGAAACATGCTACCAGCATACGCAAATTGTATGTTGCTGATTGCTTCAGTTACGTCATTTGGAACCAGACCCCACGAGCTGTAAAGATGCAAAAGTGATCTAAAGACTTCAGTTGTGCGTGGGAGTCGCTAGTGAGCTCTTCTAATTTAATGTAGGTTTAACGGATTGAAGGTCTTTATGATTTATTATTAATCTTTTTGTGTTAATTTGTACTCCCCTTCCATCAGGTTAACTGTAAATCCTAGCTTATCCAAAGATGCGTTGTAGAATTCGTACCGGGGGGGTGCTGTTCGATTGGAGCTGCCAACCAATACGTAATCCCTAAATCATGTTGAATTTCTCTGTCATTGGGAAGCATGACTTGCTTTCACAGCTCAAGAGCGTTTTGCGTATTTATTCGTAGAACATTCAGAATCCAACACTATTGTTTACGTAAACAAAAAGATATGGAATTATTGATTTTAATGATTTGCAACCGTGTTTATCATGACAACAACGAGAAACAATATCTGAAATTGACTTAGCCGTGAAGTCATTCAAAAAGGTCAGGTAGACAGCTTATCCAAAAACTGATATCAGTGTGAAGGTGTTTCCCCTTGTAATGTGTCGTCTTGAATTTTAGAATTAGAATAGTAAGTTGGCAATAAATAAGTGGGCAAAAAATTGTCCCGGTTTTTGAAACCGTTTTGATGAGGCGTCTTTAACACATACAAGGGTCTTTTTTAATTAAGAATTTTGTTTTGTGCACATTAACAATGCGCTTTTTGCAGGTTTTTCCGTTTGGATTTGAAACTTTTTATTTCCTTTTCTAGCACAATTGTGCATAGTTGAGCATTTTGCAAGGGTATGCTATTTTTCCTCAATGTATAAGTAAAACCCTAATCCAGATAAGAGGAGTGGCTAGTTTTTAGCGGTATTTAATCACACTGTACTACTATAACCCATTAATCGGGCTGCAGTGGAAAGGATCTTATTCAGAGGCGAATAACGATATTCCAGTGCGCTCTCATCGTTATATTGTGCACAGATTATTATTGTTACGTCATAGAACGAGGCTCATGAGGATGGAACAAAACGCCATTTTTATTCTACAATAGTTGATGCGCAGGCGCCACCGTGGTCTAGTAGATAAGTTGCATGCCTTCAGTTCAAGAGGGTCAGGGTTCGAATCTCGGAAGGGTTATTGGTGACGTTAGGAAGGGCATTTGATCATCCGATCTTATAAGTCCCTTGTACATAGGTATGGCCCTAGCCCCTGCAATGGGGCCACACGGCGTCAAAACTGCATTATCAATACTGAATGGGCAGTCAGGGGCTCTCACCCTTTAATCATACCATCAGTTGAATTTATTGATTTGATTTATTGACTCTGACGAATTTGTTTCTAATTTAGACTTCTATCAGTTGTGATTGGTTACATCGTTACTGGCCTTATAGTCAACAAAATGGTTAGAAAGAAATCTGGCCTGGAGGTGATGCCCCATGTACACTTCTGGAAAAAATGTTTTGGGTTGTTGAAGGTATGTAATGAAGGATTATCTTATCATTCATTTGCAAAGTTATACTTGATTCACTTTATCTCTTTCAAAAGAATGAAAATTTTAGCAAATAACCCATTTGTCCTGTAGCTACGGGCCCATGAGGAAGGGTCGTATTTCAATTCCCCTCTCCCCCCTATTAGAAAGTACCCACTCGTGTAAGGGCACCTAGGTGGTGTATAACATGTACCAGCCGTACGTGATCCAACAACCAGTAGCGTACTCTGCCTGTGAATAACAACAGTTATAATCATGAGTAGTTGACTCAAACACATGGGTGAAGGTAAGGTGTGGCTAGGCTGACCATGGTTACAAGTTCACTGGATAAGATGTGATGGCATTGCTGTTTTTTTCAGTACTGCATGGTATGATGGGTATTCTTTGAAGTTCATGACCGTCTTCTCCATTTGTGTACTATGCATTGCAAAACTGTCGTTTTACTTGCTTTAGCAAAGTGGCGCTACGTAGCCTTTTTCTGTAAGCAGATATTTACAACAGTACTGCAGTAATTGATGCAGCTATTGATAGGCCCATATCTGTAGACATACAACCCCAGTTCTTGGACGGCACTAACATTTAATTCCACTATCTTGTTTTGGCTACTAGGAGGGATGCATTTTCTCGTATGGTTCTCTCTGCCCATCAAATCCCCGAGAGGAAAATGATCAGTTACTACCAGCAACAGTCTAGCCATCGTTTATATAAAGCGGGAAACCTAAAGCAGATCTACCGAACGCCACGAGGAGTTGACGAACAAGACTGTGTAATTGAAATTGTACTGTTGGAGCTTCGATTTAAATTTGATACATCAAAACCTATACCAGGACCGATTTAAAGGTAAATAATTTTCAATGCCAATAAACATCATCAGGGTGGAGTGTGCTGTGACCTCGTAAGTTTGATGAAAAGTCATGAGACCATAGTGTTGTTGATAATTTATGAGTCGGAAGAGGGAAAATCTGTCAGGGATCTCTACACTTGTGCATTCTCAGGTGTGGATAGACTCATCAGGGTATAGACAGCATATTAAGAATATGAAGGTGGTGGCAGTTACTACTGAAAAGGAGTTGAAGAATGAAAGATCTTCGAAGGTAATGTAGAAGTTGCTAAAGATCCCCAGTAGAATGTTATCGTGCTGGCACTGATCTGTAATGTTGACATTACTACACAAAAATGTTGTTAGCTGCCTTACAATATTGTTTTCCTTGTGCTGATGTGTAACATTTCACTTTTAAAGACCAGTCGAGGATATTTGTCACCAAGGCGTTTTGAATCAGACCATCAAAACTGTGTGTGTAGATAATCTATTTACTTTTCCATATAAATAGGGTACGGCAAGGTAATTCTTGCCGTCAATATCAAGGCCTTGGAAACTGTTAGAAGATTAATCGTCATTACCATCATCAGCATTACCATTATGCCTATCATCATAATGCCCATCACCATTATTCCCATCTCCATCATTCCAATTCATCATTTGCCTCATTTGCATCATCATCGTCATCTTTCTCATCGTCATCATTATCATTATCTTCGTAATCATAATCCTGAGTGTGGCCTTAATCTTCTTCGTCGTGGTTAATGTTTCATTGATTACGGACTTTGTTGTTTTTTTTAAAGTACCTTTACCAGTGCTCACATACATCCAAAATGTAAAATCCGGTATTTCACTAAACTGTGATCTGTAAATACTTTTCTGTGAGTTTTTTCTGACAACATATTGTATATTGTTCGTAATCTAATAGAGTATTTGATCAGAATTGAATATAAAATGTGTATAGATTTACTTAGCATTTCTTGTCGAGTACGTTTTGTTGGAAATCCCGGATTTCTGTTCTAGTCTCTTACTTTATCTTGGAGATGGGCGTGAATTATCAGTGCTTGTCGGGAATCCTGTTTCTATGTAGCGCCCATCATGAACTTGCATTATAGGTGGTTATATAGTTTGGTAGCAGCTACTTCGTTAGTTACTTTATTATGTACATGGATGATTCAGTTAGATTAATGTAGCAACTTGTTTACTTAGTTTCCAGATGTTTGTTGGCATCTAATCAACAGTCAATTTGTCTTGCTTCTAGGCATTCTTGATTATTAAACACAAATGTAACCATGTGCATATCATGTTAGATACTCCTCGAAGTCAAGGTGCATATCAATTCTTTCACCCGAAACGAAATCTCATGACAATAAAGAAGTGGTCTTAAAATCTTAATTGTTCAAATCTGTATTGTTATGCTTAACTAAATAACTATTAACTTAACTATTACTTAATTATTCAAATCTTTATTATCATGCTTAACTAAATAACTATTAACTTAACTATTACTTGATTATTCAAATCTTTACGATCATGCTTAACTAAATAACTATTAACTTAACTATTACTTGATTATTCAAATCTTTATTATCATGCTTAACTTGACATTTCCATTTTTGACTTCAACTTATTGGCTGTGTTTAATTTACTCTGGCAATCAATACCGCTCTCGCGTACTAAACTATGATTAATTCTAAGACTTGCCTATTTGCAATGTCCATGTTGCTATGTTCCTGTTAGAATTTATGTGCGATTCCTTCCCTGTCATCTGAGGAAGAAGTGAATAAGTGATTATGAGATGTAAAGGTAGTACATGGCGCCATATTAAGCGGGAAAAATCGCACACGGTGCTGCTGCGTGTTTACATTCAGAGAAAAGAAATCTCCTTTAGCAGGAGGCCTAGGTTAGTGCTCAATGTCGGTTTTAGAGCTCCTCTGAACATGCCTGGCATAGAAAGGGCGCTATGTAAATGATTTATGCGTCACTTGACTTAACGTGACTTGACTTGAATCAGTGTCCCACTTTTTGACTCTACTTTCACCAGAAAATTGCCGGCAGTAAATTACCTAATGACTGAGAATTGTTTTTGGCCACATCAGTAAATATTGTCATATTATTTAATACTGTTTGAATGTTCCGGCGCTGCCCGGTAAGCTTAGGCCTTGTTGTCTGTATGTGTAGTAGGAATGCTGCGGTGACAAAAGACAACATACAGACATTGCTCTACCCTCTATCTCACAGACTGTCAATGAACTTGAAAGTCTTTATTGGGATAGGGATAGTTATGTTTGAGTTCTTGTCAAAGGACTTGGAATACGCTCATAAGATGTTTCTAATGAAATTTGCACACAATAGATAAGTACATTCCAGCATGCAGATTACACTTGGAATACATTCATAAGACGGTTGTAATACAATTTGCACACAATACATGTATATACATATATATGTATATTGCAAGGTCATAAGACACATCATAAGACACATCCGGGAAGTCTGGAAATGCACTTTTGGCATCCAGCGGCCCCAAAGTCCGGCCTCTTAGGCTGCAAACCCGCTAATAGCCTGCCCAGGGTCCAGGAGATTGTTCATACAAAGTTTCATAATGATAGACAAGCGGTGTGGCCGCCTATTCCGCTTACACACACACACACACACACACACACACACACACACACACACACTTCCTCTCTTATTATATTAGATATATGAACACCGATTTACTAATTGTAAAGCCTCTTTCTCCTAGTAATACTATATACGCTATACAGCAGACCACGTCAGAAAATTTATAAACATGACGTCGCGAATTCTCATCTTTTCACGTGTTGCGAATTATCCACAGTAGCCTCTTTTACAACGACTTTTAAGATTAGCATCTTGTAATTCCTCAGTTTGTCTGTCTACCACTACTTTTGACGACGCTGTTGCATTACTATTTCTTACAGAAAGGCTACTCTTTATGATAGTCGTATAGAATTGGTGAGATAAGAAAGCCTTGTCGTATACCATGTTGAAAAACTGTGTGTATGACTTTTTCCACTCATGTAAGGCCTTGAACAGAAAGTAAATTTATGTATGTTGTTGTGCAGTCAACTGTCAGGCTATTGTTTTGAGATTTCATAGTTGGGGTTCAGGGGTTAATTGGGTAATAGCCCTATTGCAGATCAGTCGATCTCGTTGATTTATATTGATGTTTGTATATACCTATCGTTGGTATTTGCAGCAAAGGAATAAATAAGTTATCAATCATTGCAAGTGTTGCTGGCAAGTGTTTTTTCTGCCTGTCAAGAACCGTTACATGAACCGTAAAACACCGCGATTTTACAATATAGAAAAGTTGATGGCAGTGTACTCACTAGAAATAGAAGGCATCTCTTGCGTACAAACGAAGAGTTAAATGCAGAGTGTGATTTAGAATTAAAAGCGGAAGAAAACATGTTAACAGCCTAGTAAAGTGCAACAAGTTGATAACAAGGAGACTGTCACAACCCGCTCCAAAGGGGCTTTAAAAGAGCCGACGTTGCTCAAGGATTATGTTCGCACGTAATAGTATTTTTCAAATATCATATTTTTAATCCTAGAAATTGTAACACACAATAATCAGCACGGAAATACTAAGAACTCAATGTTTTTTCGATTTTTATAAATATGTAAGTACATATACAAATTAATGAAGGGAGAGATATATGACCATATTTAGATAACTTGTCATTATTGTGAAATACCTAATTTTATGTAATGTGAAATCTAGAGAATAAATTCAGTTCAGATTGGTCGTGTTTACCTGAAACAGCTGTACACTCTTTGAAATACGATCATGTTACTACCTTTCCACTCCAACGCCATTGTATAGAAGGTGCAAGTTCTGATATTCTCATTTTCGTTATTGTTGATTGGAATAGTGTTTGTAATTACTCTTTCCTGTTTTCGCTTGTTATTCGAAGTAGAAATGACATGCTGTGGATTTCATGTTTAATAACAAGATGCAGTTCGATTTTTTTCCAACGTATACCCTCACCCTTGTTGAAGTTTTATGATTTTACCATTCAAGCTTCAAACTATGGTGTATAGTTCAGTGGCATTTATCCATCAATGAGACACCACATTGCCATTACATGTTCTTCTTTGTCTCCTTAGCTTGCCTTTCGACAAAGTCGCCATACGTTGCGCTGCTACCCCTTAGTTTATTTACGTGCTCGTATTTGCTTATCGCCTACCAATTGAGAACAGCACATACGTTGTGATCCGCGGGCCTTTAATTTTGGGTTTGATTCAGGGAAAACTGTTTGGTTTAGGCATGCTTTTAAGTGAACTCCATATTTTCTTAGGTGGGCATTCTACCTCACGCAAGATTCTAAAGGGATGAATTCTTTGCTTCCTGACCAACCTACCATTTTAATTGCCACATACTCAAACCGTTTGAAACAAAACATTCTAATGAAAATGAGGGAATGAGAATGAACATTTTCTACCTGATTTACTAGAGTTATTTGACCAGTTGTGTCGTTGGGAGACACACCAGGTCCCAGTACTTTGAGAATTGAAGATAAAGGAAGTAGAGAATGCATTTACAGCATCACTATGGTAAGCACAATCATCTGTCAACATTGAGAATGGAATCATTATATGTATTTGGTTTTCATAACATGCTTAAAAGTAGCATAAGATGTCCCCATGGAGACGAAATTACTGTGGTAACGAAAACCCCACAAAAAGCAGTGGTCAATGTTATCAAAGACATCTATAGCAGCTACAATTGTTCTATAAAAGGAATGACTATATAGTATTCAATGTAGCATCTTGGTTTCAGCAATGGTGTATTTTAGACGTGGTCCTAGTCATTAGTCATTACTAGTCCTTGAAGCTTGCAGTTACAAAAGAACCCTTTAAATACATAGTATTTGCAGAAAATTGAGGTTATAAAAGAAATTGATAGTGTCCTTAAAGCAAGTGGATAAAAGACTGCAAAAATCTTTAAGAGACGGAATTTCTCCTCTTGAAGCATCTTCCTAATGTCTCAATAATTTCCGGAAAGGGAGCCCATAAAAAGGGAGCAAACATCCATGAGAACAAATGTTAGCCGTATAAGGCCTTTAGAATCTCACGTAATAGTTTTGTTGTATGAAAAACAACATTTCTTGAATTCTCCGGCCTTCCCCCCTCTGACATTTATGAAACGGTCACTTCAAAGAGCAAAAGATCCAATCTCTACAATGCCCCAGGGAAACGGTCGGAAACCAAGTAATACTGGCAGTGAAGGTGCCGATTCTTCGACAATTGCTTTGCCACTTTGTGCCGATTCAGTCAAATCTTCTTGTCTTCATATAAAAGGACCTTGCTGTACGACGGATTGTTTAAACGATAAAATGAACGCTGACGAGGGAGTTACAGGCGTTTGATCACGTATATGAAGGAAGTGGCAGGTCATGAATCGTAATGAAAAATACAAAACTAACCTTGCTGTCATACTGGTTTGTAGACAGATCGCTCACGAGAATTAAACTATAACAGTTGTCCTATACCACAGTGATTAACCATTACGAATGTAAAATTAACTTGCGGATCCTAGGGAAAATAGTTAATGCTAGAGCAAATGTCAAAGTAACCAGACAGATTATAGTCGTGAAGAGATTTTTCCGTGCGAAGAGAAAGGAAAGCTACTGAAAGCAGTAAAAGCCGGTAAATGAATGCTTGAGGTAAACATTCATGATAAAAACTTTCAGTGTACGCGCTATATTTAGGTACAGATGTTTAGGAGGGCAAGTTTGCAATTTATCTCTTTGCCACATGTAAAAACTATACTAGCTTTTTTAAAATTGAAGTTTTGTAGTGGAAGGTTTGAAGTTTGTTATTTTCAATACGGATTGCATTCTTTACACAAGCAAATCAATATATGGATTTTTGTGGCTCCAGGCACATCACATGTCTGCTTCAACATCTTTGCTGTTTATGCCCGTCGATTATTATTTCCAGAAGAGTATAAACACCACTTTCGCATAGGCAAGTTGATGGCACTAGAACTTTGTAAGCAAATTTACTGGTTTGGGGAACGCAGAAAGCATTTTGTCGCAACAACTAGAGCTCCTACACTGTTCTGCTAAACATCTCTTTGGTTGTAGTGTTTTTAGAAGGCTCCACGAAAGATGGTTCATGCCGTATGACATTTGGAATATCGTTTATAGCGCATCGAAAAATGATTACAGGCAAGTTTCAATCAGAAATTTTCAGTTGTATCAATGCTATGACAAAGGTGTTTAAAGTCTCCTTGGATGCTTAACAAGTGACCTTATATCTGTTCTCATATTTCTTCTGCAAGCGACTCTTCACCGTCGATCTAGTTCAGATTTTTGGAAAGGAATTTGCTTTTCCAGACCTTCAAACTCTCACGCTTATGCCGTGAGTCTCTCGGTCATTCATCTTTTCTCACGGTCTCACGACAAGACTCCTCAAAGCAGAACCCTATACTGCTACATTTATACTTGTGTTTACTGCTTTTCTGCCGATTTTTGCCTTGCCTAATTTTATGCAGCGGCTATGTTGAACATTAACCGAACCTCGATCCCATGACGAGTATACCTGTAGTCTTCGCAAGTTTACGCGCAACGCGGGGGAAACAAAGTAGAATCTCACTATATATTTTTTAGAATCTCCAGATATTTTTTCGTAGGGTATCCAAATTTTCCTTAATCAGGGGGTGGCAAGTTTACATTTCTCAAGTTCTCTTTTCTGAAGAGCTAGTTTCTGTAGGAAAGGCCTCATGATACTGGTGTGTGTTATAATTGTGGGGTCGGGGTGGAGAACATTAGTTGTTCATACATTTCCTCAACATCTACAAAATAGGATACCTATTTTAACGAACGGAATGTAAGACAACAAAAATGAAAATTAAACTAATTAACATTAAGCAAAACATTCTAAACGTTCAAATCATTTCATGCATTTCAATGCTAGTGCAACAAAGTTTCATGAAATATGATGCTCTCTTTTATGAAATACATTTTTTTAAAGAAGTTGCTCTTAACAAGGCTTAAATGCCACTTGCATGTTGAGAGCTACAAAAAAGGAAAGCATAGACAAGACAGATTAATTAAGTAAAAGATTTTGCTAAGAGAAACCTGTTACTAAGAATCTTGAACCGATTAAGGTTATAGTAATTAGGGAAGCACGAGGAAGAAAGAGAATTTCAGAGAGTGGCAGTTGGAGGAAAGAAACTCATGGCAAAAGTGGAAGTCCGGCACTTACAATTATGGACAATGAAATATGAAAGTTTCCCCAATCCCCGTTCCAAAATATTGTTCAGTTTGAAAACGAGCATTTTGGGCACTTGCATGTCAGACCTCCCTGCTGCTAAGCGGAGAGGTCTTGATAACAAATAATACCATATCTGGACACCCCTTTCATGTGGCAAGTGTCTTGCGTGATTTGCTCCATTTTCACCAAAATTTAGTAAAAGTTTAACTTGTATTTGTCCAGGATTGTAGGTAACTCGACAGCGGGCGGATGAAACTTCATGGAGGGACGAGTAGTATGTTGCGCAGACTTTAATGTTGGAACTAAGGAAGAGAGCTCATTGCTACACTGCCCAGAGATAATATAGACCAAAGAAAATATTTTGCAGCAGAATTTACTATATGCAGCAGAATAGCCGCAGGATATTAGCATCGCTTAAAATTGAAATACCACTGTAACTCGCTGTTATGTTGCAGTAGTGCGGAGATACCGTAAAGGTTTGTAGAAATGTACATGAGGTATACTCTGTGAATCAACTCAAGACACGTGATTCATTCTTCATAAAATCATCTCAAAATGTTATCAACGAATCATGAGTCATAGGTTATAGTCGGCTTTCGAGTATCGATAAAGATTTGTATCAATATATCGGTCTGTGCTTCCAACAACCTTGCTCCATTATCACTCTGTTCAATTGTTGTCTAGCAATTTACATGTACTGGATGTTATTCCGCTTGCAGAGACGAAAGCTGCAATGCACTGGACAACACGTGCCGAAGAACACTTTCAAAGGACATGAGCTTAAATACTGTGAAGCATCTCGAGGTTTCGAATCATGCTAGGGAGTATGCAATTAAGATTGTTTGGAGATTTTTGATACTGCAAAAAGCAGCTATCAACCTGGAATAAAAGAGGCCTTTAATGTCAAATGGCAGACCCTCGACCTTACGAAACAAGTTTTAGTATTGGAGAATATTGGAACAAAAAATTTGTATTGCATTAGCACCGTATTTGTTGCATACTGTTTTCTGTATATTAGTAGGCCCTACCTTTTCCCCCTAAACGGTCAGTCTTCAGGTTTTTAACTCAAATTTATTGCAACATATTGCAAGGCGTGACTGTTCTAGGTTGTGTCATTTTTTGATGTATCTTTTTCATCATACTCATATATATAAGCAACTGATGATAGCTAAAGATGTCCTAATCATGTATTGTAGATCCAAATCTTTAATCGTTTTTGCAGTTTCTCCAAATAAAAGGAGGTACGAACACCAAAAGGCGATCCGATTATTACACTCTATATTTTAGTGGCAGGGCTGTTAATCAGGATTCCAGTGAAATAGCGCTACTATCGTGTCTTTGCTTACCGTAAGCTAAAAAATCTGTGTCTGTATTAGCTGTACTGGTATATCCCAAAACTGTTAATTTTGCAGCGGTAGAGAAAGAGCGCATGGGCGGTTTTGTCGCGCAATTCTGTAGCATGATACTGTCACTTCTCACTGTGTTATGCCGAGGAAAAGTGTGACGTCACGATTTTGAAAATATTTGAAGTATGGGAAAATACTCAATTTTCAGTTTGCACTATTAGTAAGAACGTCAATAGCCAATATTAAGATTGTTGCCCTTTTCCAACACCGAGATATCAGCTCTCAAAGGTTTAAATTTCAATCTTATACGAAACTTTGTTATTTGATGTTGAATCCTAACTTGAGTTTTGAGCGGAGATTTTTGAGATCCAAAGGCCTCTAGTTTAAACACTATATACACTGCAGGTATGGTACTTTGGAAAACAGCCCATTCCAGGGTTGCCCTCAGATATATGGAGTCATATCGTACTATTGTCAAAACATTTGATTTGTGATGTCATCACTTTCCCAACGCATTGTTCAGATGGCACAGTTATTGTAAAAAATGATCTTGTCAGCACATATCTCAAATGGAGACTTCCGTCATACTCTCCCCAGCCTTCTTTGTTGACAACCTTCCTCCTAAAGATGGCGGACACAGGATGCGGACTCTGCTCAAGATGTTACTCCAGATATAGGCTGGTGTTACCCGCAATATTTGGATTTGATATAACACGATCAGTAGCTCATAAAATTCTTCCATTGTTAATCATTTTTATTCTATGCTGTACTAATAGTGAAAGCGATGGATCGATGAGTCAGGAATGTACAAACACAACAAAATCTTTTAATACATGCAGAGGAACTCAATATTGGAATTTAGGTATTTTAATGAATAAAAAACCCGTACAAGGCCACTGTGCCAGCTTAAGTGATAAGAAAAGAACATTATGCTTAAAAACATTATTGTGCCAAGATTGCAAGATTGCATACGCGAAAATGAAGACGTGCAAACCCGACACGGTAAGTTATAACGTTACGAGCCAGCTAACTTGTTGCATGTAAGATTGCTAGATTGCCAGGCTCCAGCAAGTGAGTGATATGGTCTGTGCTGTTTTAATCTACTGAAGACTAAATTTTACCGGTATCTTATGTGATACCGCCACTAGGTTTCAAAATGTTTTACAAATGTAAGGGTTATTGATAGATCGAGCATGTCAGCAGCATACGTACGGTACCTGTACCGGAAGGCGACCGGTAATGAAACCAATTGTTCATTCTGTTTTTATCGCACTGATCTTAAGAGCGGCGTGCAACATTAACAAGACCCTGAAAGTTATTATTTAATAAACACCCTTCGTGTATGAAATGGCTTAAGCCTAGATTGAACAATCAAAGTTAACAACATCATAAGGTTAACACCTCCATGGTCAGTAGAAGTCAAATCGTGATCCAGAAAACCTTTGAAAAAGACGTGCCCGAAAAGGTGTGCAGTGGTACCCCTTCATGACTTGTTGCCCTAGCCGTCGTCATTTGCTGGAATCATTGTGGTGATACCATGTACCCCCAGGAGCCTATGTCTTCCTAAGGGATGCCTCTCTAGCTCTGCTCATCAGGGGGTACGATGAGAAGTTGTGGCGATTACATGTAATGGGAATGAAAAGTTTTTAATCATTAATGGTGACCTGCGAATGCGATAAAATATACTAAGTTTTCTCTCTATTTTGAAAGGAAAAAGCTATAAAACACAGGAAAAACTGAGTTTTTATGGTTTGTTTAACTGTTTACAAATAGTGGTGGTACAAAACAGTGATAGGTTATTTTCTACTCCATTCCCATGTCAATTTGTCGTGATCTTCATCAACTATTTGAGTTTACAAACTAGATTATTATGTTATTACTGCACTTGTTTTCAGCTTTTGGTTATTTTGCTCATGAAAATAAAACAAATTTGATTTTGTTGAATAATAGTTAGCAGGAACAAAAAAGTGAATAACTTGAATGGTGCATTTTCAACAAAATAGGGACATCTGTTGACAGATTTAGTCATTCATATGTTGAAATGCAGATACTTGTAAAGAGAGGTTGTTGCAAATATTTCCTATCTATTCACAACTTAAATGACATTTAGTTTTTGTATGAGGCCCGATGTAAAAATTTTACAATGTGTTTGTGTAAGATTTCATGTTTCTATTCTTTTAAGAAAGTTAAGGAACATGGAGAGCCAGGTATTATGCACACCATTTCTTTCAGTTTCAGGTTTTCCCAAGTATTTATTTAAAAATCTTTTGAGTGATCCACTTTTATCCTTATCTGTCAAATTTACCTTTGCAGGCCCTTGGGAATGAAGCAAGGGTATTAGATATATTATGTGATCAGGATGCATCATGTCTTATGGGCATCAATCAGCTTTATACTGAAGTGGAGGACGTTAAAAAGGTAGGATTGCTATTGAATGTAGGTGAATTATAATCTATATTTGTAATTGATAAAAGGAAAAGTGAAATATTACAGTTGTCCTTCAGTTTGCATCCTACCCAGTGATGCTCATCAGACTGTGAAAGAAAATTCATTGATTACACTTCTATTTATACAATCTGGAAGTCATTCTATTTGTCCTTTTATTTATCGATGACAAATGAATTACTATGACAGCAAATAGAGACCAACTCGGATTCTTTATTCAAAAGTTTACTTTTGTAAGCATTTGCGACGAATACTTAATGTGGAGTTATGGCTATTGCTGTAACTAGGGAACGTTTGCAAATATCAACCAATCACTCAATACTATTTTGAAGTTTTTATATACCACAAGTCAGTTGTACAAATCACATACTAGCACAATTATTTTCTCTTTTCTAGGGATGTAATGTTACAGAATTGGAACAAGGACAATGTAAAGACTGTAAAACGGTAATCATTTGTCTATGATGATTATTGTCATCATTCTATATGACTTTTAAACCAGGAATTTTTCTTATATATAGAAAATGGATTTTACTTCACTTCCACTCAAGAATCAGTGACCTTATTGTAACTGTGTGATTGATTGTGAACTGTGTTCACTTCCCACATTTACAACCCTTTAGTTAACTTTTTATTTGCTATGTAGATATTACTTAAGGCCATGTTCACCCACAGAACTTTTCCATGTGGAAGGCCCAAAGATTTTTTATTAGGTTATACTCAAATAAAGGTCTCGCTATTTATACAAGATATATGATCATGATATGATTACTTAGCCAAGGCTTTATTGTTTTGTTGTGTGTAGAAATACTTAAATCACATTGTATGTAGAGTAGTCCATGTTAGTCCGTAATACTTTACTTTTATTTCCTAAAGTGTGTAAAGCAAGTGGCTGAGACTTTTAATACTTTGGCTGTGGTGTGCTCATGCAGTAATGCTCATAAGAAGTAGCAGTCAGGTTAACAAGGTTGCATTCCTGATGAATTATGTTTGATGAATGCTTGGCTAGTTTACATCAAGTAAATTACCTTAGTCGGCAAAAACTTTGGTCTGTAAAAACCTTAGTCACTAACCCATAATTTGGTCACTTTTTACCTACCAAACTCGAAAGTTTTTACTGACTAAAATTTTAAATCTTAAAATTTCCCTTTTGCCAACAAAACTTTAGCTCTGCATGCAATGGTGAAAAAACGTAACTTTTATACACAATTATATATTTCTTTACATTTCAATAATGACATTCACTCTGTTAGTTCCCTACCTACAGAAAAAGAAGTTGACGAAATCTTCATCACTTATATTTTAAAAAACCAATGTGAATATTTAAACAAGTAGAAATGTTAAAGAAGTAGAAATGTTAAAGGAGTAGAAAATGATCCACTTTCTTTTCATAATGGTAACTTTAATCAATACTGATGTCTTTAGTTGTCTTTTATGTTACAGAAAAGGACAATAATCTGTATGGATACAGATTTTTCATTGCTTTCAATGCTTCCCATTTGATGTTTAACCGCATCTTTTCTTCTAACTCCTGTCTACTAGCAGTATCACAATAAGAGAACAGGGGAGGGATTACATTGGTTTACATTATACACAAAATAATGAAACATGATAAAATGATTGGTC
>JAAAKL020009358.1:0-15158 GCA_010016065.2 Carybdea cf. marsupialis auct. non (Linnaeus, 1758)
GCCGGCAAGGATTCAACTTTTCGAAAATACGATGACGTCGGGTTAGGTCTTGGTGCATCAGTGGTGGCACATCTAGTACTAAGCTTCAACTACCATGTGGTCATGGATAATTTTTTCACAAGTCCAGCTCTTCTGCGACATTTAAGTTCCAGGGGATTAGCGACCACTAGAACAGTGCGGGCTAACAGAATGGAAAATGCCCCGTTGATAGATATGAAAAAGATCGACAAGGAGAATAGGGGGTACTCTGACGTTGTCACTAATGTGACATCAAATATCACAGCTGTGCGGTGGAAGGATAACAAAGTCGTGAATGCCATCTCAACATTTACGGGACAGAGCCCCATTCAACAAACAAAAGGTTCTGCCGAAGTGAAAAACAGAGAATTGATATTCAGCAACCCAACATTGTCAGTGTATATAACAAGTATATGGGTGGAGTTGATCGTTTGGATCAAAATGCCAGAACATACATGATTAGTTTGCAGTCCAGGAAATGGTAGTGGCCGCTATTTCGATTTGTTGTGGATGCTACAGCAAACAATGCCTTTCAAATCTGTCAGAAAAGGAACTTAAGCCCAGGAGAACAGCAAATGGATGCACTCGGTTTCAGACACGCTGTTGTTGATGCCTATTACCCACTACACAGGAAACGTGTGCCTAATATTAATCTGTTCCCTGGCAACAGAAGTGAGCATAACCCATCAACAAATCTTAAACTCGAAGGCCCGAATCATTGGATCGCAAAGGGAGAAAAACGGCGTTGCAGCTTGCCAGGATGCAAAGGAACATCAAAATATTTTTATGAAAAGTGCAATCTAGGACTGCACCCAAAATGTACCACAGCGGTTGAAAATCACTTCAACTGAAACAATTATTTGACTACTAACTTTTCGTTCTTTGGACATTTGAAATTGTGATAACAATTTTACCTGAACATAACGCATTCTGACTTTAAATAAATGTTTTTGTGATCAAGACAACATCTGACCAGATATAATTTACAGGCACCCTCCTGGCGCTGGCGTCAGTTTAAACTGACAGGACTAAAAATACCCATAATTCATGAGTTTAAATCTTTTTAAAAAAAGTAACTTGACAGTGTTATGTTTTTCATCAATAAGAACAAACTGTCAAAAAATAAAAAGATTTGGAGCGGTTGGCATGATATGGGTTAAAATTCGTACATCATGTCTCAGAGTCTCACAAATCTCAGTAATTGATCAACTAGGCACCGAAAATATCCTTCCTTATAGAACTTCCCCCTATCACATGAACATTTTCGTATTAGTTCCTTGTCACTAAACTATCTGATTGATCTTCTTAAATTCTATATTTTTTACTTTCGAATTTCAACGGAAATCATAAACGCTATTCTGCCATCTGCAGTTTGACTTTGAAAGAAGTGAAATAGCTTTAACGGTGTCAAGACCAAGTCTCATTCCTTTATTGGCCTTACCAAGTTCTGCCCTCTATAAGATCAGTGACAAAGCGAGGGTTATGCTTAATAGACCATTATGAATGTGACATTACGGAGACAATCCTACGATCAGCGTGGTATGAGAGCTGGCTGAGATTAAGCTACTCTCATGAATACACGCGATTGTGAGTAGGCTTGTTCCAATGAAAGGTGGCATGTAACTTATGACAGAAGTATATAAGACACATGGTAAGGTACCTCTTCTGCAACAAACAGCCTTAAGATTCAAGGACCTTTCGTAGAAATCTAGCCGTTCCCAATAAAACAGATCCGAACCTTCACGCCTAATTTCTTCAAGTAACCGCCAAGTGCTTTCGTGCTCCCCCAAAGACTCCTATCACTATAGTATCACCTTGGCTTTCATTTTCCACAATGATGTTATTCCTCTGACAATATCTTCATTTTGACATTAAAATAATGCTTGCGCTAACGGGAGCAATGAAATGTATTGAGGCACGTGGAATACAGTGCCATCTGTTTACTTACCAGGCATTCCCCCTGGATAAGTTGAGGTTGCTGGTTGTCCATATGATGATCCAGGTGGGTAGGGTGGCTGGGATGTAGAAGGTACCCCTGGATACGGTGGTTGTGTTGAGGATGACCCCACTGGATACGGTGCTTGGGATGATGCAGGCCCAGCAGGGTATGGTGGCCGTGCAGATCCTTGATAACTGCTATGTGGTGAGTGGCCACCCGCAGGTGGGTAAGGTGCAGGCATTCCTCCACTTGCTGTTGATGTTGGATACCCAGGGCCAGAACTCCCTCCAAATGGGACTGGCATTGGCATTCCTTGACTGCCAGGTGGCATTGATGAGGGAGTGTTGGCACCAGGATACCCTGAGTATGACGGTCGGCCTTGTGCAGCACCTGTAGGTCCACCATACCCTCCATAGGGCTGCTGGGTAGGTCTTGCAGGGGCGGGAGTCGCTCTTGAATACACTGGAGGTTCTTCACCAAATGTGACACAAAGAACTTGAAGTAGTCCATAAAGATCCGATGTTGGCTACAACAAAGAAAATAAATAATTGGGGTGTTGTAATACCAAGGGATCACTGGTTTTGGCCAAGGGGTACTTAAGTCACACATCCTTTTGCCTTACTGGTCAGCCATCATAGCTAACTCTCTTTACAACGCTGCAGGCCTCAGAACTGTCAAGACATAAATCAACATCAGAATCTACTATTACACACTGAAGTGGAAGGTGGCACGTGACTTGGAAACAAACCCATATAAACATATGGAACCTTTGACACCAAAGTGATGCCACAAATTGCATAAGCAACATGACACTTGCATACCACTCAACAATAGGATCAGACCACTTTTTTTAATTGTGCCAATTGGCATCCTTGATTCTTTGCTGTTTGGCCAGATTCGAAAGTAATACTTGTTTAAGTCCCTCTGAATTCCTCTGAAGTCAGGTAAGCTGTGTCTATAGTTTCCTTGGGTATACTTCCCTGAAGATCAAGTATCTGTTCTCTGCTAACTGTTAGGAGAGAGACTTTCATGTATTTACTGAAATTTGTGGCTATGAGCAAACATTCTCAACTTTGGTCTGGCAAATTTTGTGTACTGCTTAGTACAAGGTCTTCCATTCTGGTGGCGTAAAGAGTCCTAGAGTGGGGTCACATCATCAAACTAGGTCCCCTTGCTTTTTATGTGCTGAGTACACCAGTGTTAAAAGAGGGGTCATGACAAGCCTTTTTCTTAGAAAAGGGGGTCACTGGGATGACAAGTGGCCTGGGCATCGAAACATGTACGCCCACCATACAAAAATGCACCGCACAGTTCTAAGTTATGGTCCTGTTCATGGAATTAAAAGGAGGTTTAGAAATTGGTGATCAGTTAATTTAGATGAGACAAAGTGTACCACATACACCCTTCCTATTTGAATATTATACTTAATACAGAGAGTGCAAAATTAATCACAAATCAGCTTTCTTTCACCTCATATTCATTTTGTGATTGCAACACTGGCAACAGGAAGTATATTGGCTTCATTTCCCTACCGACATGTTGACATTGAGATATGAAATACTTACCACTTACCTCTGATAACACCATTGTCAGTGGTATTTCCAATGTGGCATTTGGATGTTCCACTTTGGTGTGCAAGTTGCAATAAACTCAAGTTTCAATTAAATCACTGATTCTGTTGGCATTTTCTGCCAATTTATTGTTCAAAGTCAACTAAAAGGGAGTTTTATCGCTTGCTTAGTTACGCTAGGCACTGCAGATCACCACAATTCATAAAGAGCACCTTGATCAAGGGGGGTGGGGGGTGGGGGTCATGCAGTTGGTTCTATACATCAATGTTCACATACTGCACAGCTGCAAAAAAGCAGTGGTCACACACTACTTATGACCAGCTAGTGCCTGTTGTATCAACTAATCATCTCATCTGGTA
This sequence comes from Carybdea cf. marsupialis auct. non (Linnaeus, 1758), assembly GCA_010016065.2. NCBI lineage: Eukaryota > Metazoa > Cnidaria > Cubozoa > Carybdeida > Carybdeidae > Carybdea > Carybdea cf. marsupialis auct. non (Linnaeus, 1758). The sequence continues at coordinate 3,888 of JAAAKL020009358.1, forward strand.
GACACCATTTTCTTTACTAATTAGACCAGGGGGTATTTTGTATATCGTGGTGGTGGCAGCACTATATTTTATAACAGTCATTTAAATATGGGGATTAGGGGGGACCCTTAAAACCTCAGATCCAAATTTCAGATTGAGGGAGAACAAGTTTAAGAGTGAAGCCAAGAAAGCAAAGATAAGAATGAGCATTACCCCCCCCCCCCCTTGATTATTTCCAAGGAACTGGTTACAACAGGTTTTTAGATGACTGTGAGGATAATCTCATCCACAAATCAGAAGCCTTTGTCCATCCTGCGAGGGAAAAGTAATGGATGAGTTGCCTTACAAGGTTAACTCCTGGTGACCTAAGACAATGCTGAAGTATATTGCTTCTTAAAAATATGCATATACGCACTGCTTACTATAAAAATTGTGTCCTGCAATGTATGCATAGGTGGTCGAGAAAGGCAACAGTTGTTTTTTAAAAAATCAGTTTTAATGTCATGCACTGATGATGATCCGGTGCCCATGTACATGGGCCTTGTTGGAGCAGAGAGCGCTTTAAGACAGGATGCCCTTCCTGACATCACTAATGGCCCTACAGGATTTGAACCCTGACCCTCTTGAATTAAAGGGAAGGAATGTATCCACTAGACCATGGTGGCTACTCCCATTTAAATCGGCTAAGGTGGTGCCCATGTACATGGTACTTGCCACTTGAGCATAGAGCACTTTACGATTAAATGCCCTCCCTGACATCACCCATGGCCCTTCAGGGATTCAAGCTGTTACCCTCTTGAACTGAAGGCAAGGAACTTATCTACTAAACAATGTTAAAATTGTCACTAATCAAGCAAGTACCAACTTTTACCATAAAACTCCATTTCCTTCCCTTTACTGTAAAAGCCCTGAGTTTAATCAAACACATCTTGCTACAGTGGAGACAAATGAAGCATTAGAGAATCAATATATACATGGAAGTCAAGTAGCTTTAGTTCCTCAGCAAGCAAAATGAAAAGAAAGCACCTTAGAGGTAAAAACATAGTCAGGAATAAGTGACTAAATTTTTTGCAAGCGACTAAAGTTTTTACTGACCAAAAGTTGTTATCAACTAACTTTCTACTGCCTAATATTTTTCACCTTGCCTGTCCTGTAGGTGACGGTATAAATGGTGTATCCACTTCCGTGCAACTCCTTGACACAAGGCAAGTTCAGACATGCTTTTAGTATTGATTTAAGTTACTGTTATGAAAAGAAATTGGACCATTACTACTCCTTTAAAATTCTACTTGTTTAAACTTTGCCCTTTGGTTTTTGAAAATAGTGCAGTGATGAAGATTTCTTAAACTTCTTTTTGTAGGACAGGAACTACAGTAATTGAGTAAATGTCATTACTGAAATGTACAGAATATATAACAATCTATAAAATGTTGGTTTTTCACCGTTGCATGCAGAGATAAATTTTCAGGTTGCAAAAATTAAATTAAAAATTTTAGTCCGTAAAAAGTGACTTTATCATTGTTTAGTGAACAAAGTTACTACCAACTATGTTTTTACCTCTAAGGTATACAGATGGAAATCAAGTAGGTTTACACCACTAGCAAGCAAAACAATGTTCAGCATCATTCTGTACAAAGCAAAGCTTATGTGACTTACATATTTCCACTCATGCAAGTATGGCAAATATACTCTCCCATGTGTGTCAACATGTTTTCCTTGTTTAATGACCATGGTGGCAGTTGGAACAACATAAACTATTGGTGGAACATAGGGATGCTTTTCCTGAAGCCATATGGAGACTGGTATATTATAAACAGTTCCTGTCAGATAAGAAGAAATTAAAAAATTCAAGTTGTGAAGTCTACATACAAGTAAAGCTAGTTTACTCTGATACTGCAGTCATGTTTTCTACTGTCAGTCAACAGAAAAAATAGTTTTAAAAATAATAAACATATAGATAATCAATAAGTGAAAAACTTTGGGGTGAATTCCTGGGTCAGTTAAATCGTTAAGGTTTACTCTAGACATGGGATTCCATGAAGTAGAATTTAAATTATATAATTTGATCAATAGCTCCTGATTTCACATCCATGCCTATCCTTAACAAGCCTCAAATGATTTGCATCACAAACAATGCAACGTCTTTGAGCATCAGAGCTAACACTGAGGACAGCCTTAAAATTCAAACTGACAGAATTCTAGAGTAGAAAGTTCTGGTAGTTGTGGTATGCATGAGCAGTAAATGTTCAAACCAACTACTCAAGATTGTCACTGAATTTAACCCAACACAATTTCATAACAAATGCCTTGTCTAAAGGCACTTGAACTCTGCAAAATCATCTACCAGGCATCATAGAAATGACTCAAGTTTCACAAAAAGGTAACAGTTATCATTGGACAACACATATGTCTAGGATTTGATTGTGGAATTAAATGCGAGCCCTACAGACATTTCACAACAATTTTATGTTTAACACAAAATTGTCATCTACAGCAGGCCTAAACTCCATTCTCCTTTATGAAGAGACATGTGTCAATGATACAAACATAAGAGCTCAAATGGCTGTTTCATGCACAATCTTGGTTCCGTGCAGTTTGGTTGCCAAGGTAATGCTACACTTCACCAGTAGAATTCTCTTGCTATTTTGTATTGTTTCCATAGTTCTATTGTAATACTACCATCTTAAGAATAGTTGGCGTGACCATAAGTCTCTCAAATGCAGATGTTAAGTTTTATAAAAACTTCCTTTATTTTACGTCATGAAATGGAGGCCCAACATTCACCAGACATAATTTCTGAACTACTGTCTAAAATAAGCCTTACTAAATGGCTTCTGTAATATTTGTGGCTGTTTTGGGCCAACAACTAGCAATAAATGTCCTTCAATGTTACATTATGTACATACTGTCAACTATAACTAGGTATAAGAATGCACTTTGATTAGTTTTCAAACAGGGATGCTGTTATATTGTAAAACTTACTGTTTGGAACCAAAATGAATAATCAAACAATAATGAAATGAAAATAATCAAAAGATAAATCTGACATTTTAAAGTGTCAACATCTATATCAACCTTCAAAATAGCTACGGGAAAATGTGAAGGTGATGCAATCTGGGGCAATCTATATGATGTCATGCCTGGGAAGTGATAATCATGTGTGACATTGATAGTTTCCTGTGTAACACGTTATCCATGAGTAACAAAGTGTGATGAGTAGCATATGAGATGTCGCACATTCTAAACATGTGACAACAACATATACAGTATACAGTACTAAAAATTTTCAGGTTAAATATCTGAAATGAATTATCTCAAAACTGTACCTTTGTATCTCACTGGAATAGTCCCTCTTAATTTCACAAGTTGAACTGATGGTCCAGATGGATACCCTACACGTAAAACAAACATAACAATAAGTAATAATTAGGTTAAAGTGATGTTGTAAGCAGTGCAAGGTAAAGAATCCCATCCTCTGTTACCGAGAAGAGGGGTTGTAAGGTGGTAGTGAATGTCCTGAGCCATAGCATAGTGAGGTAGGGTAGTCAATTCTATTCCCTGTCATCTTCATCCTTCCCCTGCTAATGTTAGCTACCCATTATCCAGCTAGATTTTCATTATGAGTTTGACGGCCAAGTGTGGTCTCAAAACCATCAACTCCCTGCTTGTTAGACCAGCTCTCTACAAACTGAGCTAACTACCCTCCAAGTTGAGTATCTGCTTATTAACTGATTCAAAAGCTGATTTTCTGTGAAATTAAATATATATATATTTATAAGTATGTCGGCTCTGAGGCTAGTACATATGCTTTCATAGGGCAATATTAAAGAAAATTACTATACATTGTCTTGAGGATATCAGCATCTTATTTGAAGAAGAACAGACGGAGAGGGTGTGAGTTGAGTAAGAATGCACTTATGTGCTATTAAAATGGGAACAAACCAATATGTATGGAAATACAATTTGGATATAATATATATATATATACACTTCTTTTAAAAAATTATACTATATGTATATAAAATTTTCATATAAACAAAGGAACATAAATCAAAGAGAAGAGAATTATGTTGATATATATCTAGAAAAAAACCCACACCCATATGACTTACGGACGGACAGCATACACAAGTTCCAAAATAAATTTCCATGATGGTTCTTTGGCATGGCATATTAAGACTGACTGGTATCAAAACCATCATATTCTTTGCTAGTTCCTTACTCATTTTTATTTCAGCAACACACTTTGTCTCCCTTGCTAGCCCTTTATCAAGTGTTCTGCCTTTACCACATCAATTTTTGTATCCCTTGAATTGTCAATCCCTATTGTTTACACTGGTGCCACACACCAACCCAATAATTTGTCTGTTGTTTCTGATCATATCTCACTCGCATAACACACTACGTAATGAATGAAAGCATGATGGGGTCTAATATATGGGGTCCATAGTGCAGTGTTGTCTTGTACTCCATTTTACAGTGGCTGGTGCAGAGCCAATGTACATGGGACTTGTCATTGTTGCATTGAGCACTTTCAGACCAGATGCCCTTCCTGACATCACCAATGGCCCTTCAGGGATTTAAACCTTTACCCTCTTGAGCTGAAGGCAAAGAAACTTATCTACTAGACCACCGTGGACCACTGCAGCACACAAAACATTGGCAAGATATTGGTTTTCTATGGTCTGAAAAGGTACATTCATGAGAAAAGTAGAAATCTGTTATGCCAGCATTTTATAAACTTATATTGATTTCATCTTCTATTTTGCTCTTTCTATCAAACAGCCAGAAGACAACATGTAAGAATTGGAATGAAGAGAAATAAAAACTTTTCAAACCAGAGAGCAACTTGTCACATAATAAAAGATGTTTGGAAAACCTCACACTGTACAATTATATCATGGACAGCCTCTGTCGATCTATATGTTTCCATGGAAATAAAGTCACACATAATTATTATGTTCAAATTTGAAAAATATCCTATTACCACAACTAAATCATCATGACTACAGCCACTATCTCAAACAGAAAGAAAATATTGTGACCTTACTGTAGATATCAGAATCTGCTATCATGCTAGTGAATGCTTGCAGTGCATTTGAACAATCTGACTGTGTCGCATCACTATACTGGTACTGAAAAGAGAATAAAAAACATCACAATTGATAATTGAAATACAAATTTTTTCAGATGTTTCCAAAATTGCACAAACCAATTGCCCTAAAAATGGCTGCCAAAGGCCAGCTAAGGAAGATCTAATTTTGCACTTCTGATGGTGCCATTTCTCTCAGCAGTGTGGGAACTAGTATCCTTTAACAAAGTAAATTATGTTGTGGAATGACCATGTGTCCTTTGCTGCACCCACAATTTCCCTCCATCTAGCAGATAGATACATGAACAGTTAGTGCTTGCTACATCCTACTCCGGGGATCGAAATAAGAGATCATGATGGAGCTAGTAATTTCTACATCTTGTGAGGTAGGCTCGTAACAAAAGGAAATGGGGTGCAGGGGCATTCTGAAGCCCAGTGCTCTAACACATGGAAATCAACAAAAATAGAATTGCATGGAAAAAGTAGTTTTGTGAAAAGAGAGGTTTAGAAAATGCCCCCCCCCCCCCCTGTATCTTGTCATCTGCCACCCTTATTCCTTTTCATCATCACTGCTATCCAACAACAGTTTCTGTAACCACCGATCATTTTACTTTGGTGCTGATATTTCGAGACGGTCACCACTGAATACAGCAGGTCATGACTGGTGACTGGCCTTTACTTTGACCCCAGTATTTCCCATACATCTATAGACAAATAATGCTAAAATAATCTGTAATGAGAGAGCTATTCTTACTACTTTGGATGTGAAGCACAAAAATGGGAACACATACAAACACTTCTTTCCCCCTGTAAATGATAAACCTTACTAAAAAGTTTTATAACAAGTTACTGGTAGTCTAAACATCTGTTCATGTTGCTTTCTTTGCATGCTCCAGACTTCATTTTTCAAAAATATCAACAAACAAATTATGAAAATGGGGATAACTGCAAAGAATCTTAAAAGTCTTTTGATCGGATCTCTGAAAATGATTAAAGGTCAAATTCAGCTCCTAGGACTTATAGTCTATCTTTGATTTTCTGAAGGCCCCTTCCTGCTCAGTCTGACAGAGCCTAGTGTACGCCAAAAGCCCCATTGTAGCCCACAAATGAACTGAGGCAAACTTGTTGCCAACCTCTGATTTACAGTATGCACATTGCTTAGCATTCCTCAAACATACTAACTTGTGAACAAAGTACTTTTGATAAAACAGACTTCTAAACCGTTTTTGATATGGTGATAAATATATCAACAAACAATAAAGAATAATATGCCAAAATGGAAACTATATCTCAGACAAGGTTTCATCTATTTTTGACTTCGTCTGGTCTATTGGAAATATTACTATTAAAACAATCACTTGCAGTACTATATATTGGTTGAACTGCAAACTGTAACATGGTCCACCCAAACGAGGGTATGCAATCATTGAGATCTTGCTGAAAAGAACTGTGAATGAGTATATAACAAAGTGAGGGTAAGCGTATGACAATACTGGAGATGACCATACATTATAAGGGTGGTTGGGTCAGAGAACATTAGAAAACATTTTGTATGCAATTTACATGTAGCCTTTGTAGTCAGATTTGTTAACATGGCCAAACCATTGCAGCTTCCTCTTTCTGATCACATCTCCTATGGTTTAATTGATATTCAACAGTTTCACAATCTATTCATTTCTATATTGATCACAAAGGTAGACGCCAAGAATGTTCCTTAGACATTTCATTTCAAAGAAGAGTAACCTCTGCTCAATATCTGTTTCTCTCATGTATATTGTGAGAGGCACAATAAAAGAACGATACACAACAACTTTCAATTAAAGCGAGATCCCTTTTATTGCTCCACAACTTTGACCTGAGATGCCCAGAAGCAGGCAGTGCAAGCCCTATCCTTCAGCAAGAAGTAGCTGGGGTAAAATAAGTAAATGTTCTTTATCTGATAAGAATGAATGTGTCTATTGTTCTACAGGAAGCAATTATGTCAGTCCATGATCTTCCATCTATTTACTCAAATTTGTGGTTTTAGTCTGCAGGGGTTTTATAATGCTTGTTTGTATTCATGTTGTTGTAGCGTCACCTGTTGTGAGACTTTGACGTGGTCATGAGGAACAGGGACCATTTTTAATGGACCTCCTGGTCTAAACTTGAAGTTGCACATGGGAGAACATTGCATATTCCATCTGATGAAGTTTAAAAAATTGGAACTTGAAGTGAATGCATTCATTTCAGTCCGCATGTGCACGGTTAATAGTTGATATTTGGGATTCTTATATATATTTGGTTTATTTATTGTTTGGTCTCCTGAAAGTTGAAGTGTTTCTGACACTTTTTATCATTAAAGCACATGAACAAAACCTTATTTTAGCCACCATGGATGCTTATTTGAAGGCTACAACAACATTTTTCATGAGGCATAAGCAATTACTGGTCCTGACTTATTACGCAGCTTTATATTTGGGGTAACATTTGGTGTCACTGAAGTTATTCAATTGCATAATTAAACTGCTGTTTACTTTGTTATATATTTGGCCTTCTTAAGACAAGTTTTATATATTTCTGCATCTGCAATTTATAACATTTCTATATTTTCTTATCTACATATATTTTCTGCATCTGTCTGCATCTGCAACATCTATTCTGGCTGCTTTCTCATGTTATATGATCATTATAGTTTACCTGTCAATTCTATTTTGCTTTAGTTCAATTGTTGTATGTTTATGGGAGTAGTTCATAGTTGAAACTTAGATATTGAACTGTTTAACCTCATTGACCAGTAAATTTGAAGAAGACTGATGACCCTGGCTAAAAGCAGAAATATGAAAATGGTGCAAGATAACTGAAGGTTTATCCAAATTCAGTATGAAGCCTATACAAGGAGCTTTGTGAGACATCACTGCCTACTCTGGGCAGGACATGTTCATAGGAGAACATCTTGCAGCAATCAGTGTCAATCAATTGAGATGGTAGGCAACAGAGGTAAAGGTCATCTGAGATTTAGAGAGTTTAAGTTGTTGCACACTGTATCACATACTGTATCATGCATATTGTTATTTTCTCCTGAACAAAACTTTTAAAACTCCTCGAATTGAAATGTTTGGGTAATCTCTGCTCTAAAAAAATATAGAGCTACTCCCCACTTGATCAGAACAATCTCATTTTACAATGTGATCATGTAATACCCCAAGGGTCATTTTACAATGCCCAGAAATTTATAGAAATTATGTGCCCACACATTTTTATAGTCATATATTAAACATGCTTTGGAAACTTACTTAAATATAAACTTGTTGCATCAATTACCATAACTAAATATCTGCCAATATTTGGGTCACTGCCCTATTATTGCCAATTCTCATATATCAGAATTTACCTTGGAGTGACCTTGTGTTTCACTTAAACTGAAGAAGATGAGTTCTAGCCCCTAGTGTAAACACTTGTAGTTTAAGTACACGTACCTACAATTTAATAAAAACCCCAAATTTTTTCAATGGGTTATTAGAAGTTTTAAGATTACAGGCCTATACATCTTAAACACTCAATAAACATGTGAAATATGATAAATATAAATCTATACATACAAGATAGTATGTCTATAAATTTATGCTTGTTATTGGGCTTCGTACTTCTATAGCTAGGCCCCTATGTTACATAAAGTACACTAATACCAAACTTAATATCTATTCATTCTCAATGTGGTTATAAGTCTATTTAGGTTTATATACATCTTTACTGACTGAGCAATTAGAAAGTCAGATAAATGGTTAGAAATATTGATAGAAAATTGATATTATTAGTACGTAAGAGTATGAATTAGTCAAGCACATATAACATAGTACGGAAATACTTATGACCTTACTCATTGTACGCTTCAGAAACTCTTTTACATGCTTATAAGTACCCTATCAAGTGTTTCATAAGGTGATAAAATGGACTTGAGCCCGAGCACCTAAAAATTTGAAGGTAAACTTCAAAAGACCTAGGACAAGGTAGGCGGCATCTGACAACTATTCAACCTGCCACGTACCCGTCCTAACTACAGTTTTGACACCTTCTTATTTTGGTTGTTACGCAACACCTTTTAACAAAGCTGTTTATACAATAGACCTTAGAGACCTAGCATACACCGATAAGTTTGGAAAAGACAACAATGAAACATTCTCATGACAGGAGGTCATATGAATTTTCAATCCCAAAGTGCGATTGTTTCTGCATGCATGCACTGTATGATAATGAAAATCCACAAACATTGATACCTTTTTCAGCTTCTCTTTAACTGTATTTGATAAAGACATATTCCAAGCTGGTCCTTTAATGCTTTTTTAATTCTCGGCAACACGAGGGAAATTCGAATGTTGACTGGGTTCTACACAGCACCCCAGTTTGAATACAGCCACTCGACGTTTCATATGACTTACATTAAGGCACTCCAAACGCAATGCATACCATATTATCTAAACGTAGAGAATAAAGTCTTCTAAAAGGAATGCGGTTCTGTTGACCTTTTAATACTTCTTTTAACCAAACTGAGTTTCAGTTGTCCAGACATCCAAATCCGCTGTTGATTCCTCAGCTCTTTCCTGAAATGTTGCTTTCCATGACGAAGGGAAACGAAAGAGAGGCTACCACGGACATCAGGTTTTTTCACAGAAGTGAGAGCATCACCTCCAATACAAAGTTTCATTATGGCGTTATTTTCCTGAAGGAATTGGAAAGTATAAAGAAGGCCTACTTTTACACTTTAATATCCTTATATTTTCAAGAATGGATCACCTCATTCCTTGCCAAAAGTATATTTCAAGGAGCATCCTCAAAAACAGTAAGAAAAATACAGGCTGACTGTTTTCATTAGAGGGCGTTCAAATTGATACAGGACTTGCCTTGCGTATAAATTGTAACTTGTTCCTGATTGGCAACAAATGAAGACGTCTTTGAAAACAGTATCAGTCGTTTCAATGTAAACAGACGATAGCTTGTTTTCGCTGAGATTTGTGATAAGGATAACAGTGACGCCGAAAGTCTGATGGCTATATTCTAGTCAATTTTCTGAGGAGTTTCCGCATAGCCCAAAAAAGCATCCCCCAGGCTGAAAATACTACAAGCAAAATCTTCCTCGAAAATTTTACTGAGAGGATGGTAGGAATAATTAAACTCCGTACTTTAATCATCCATCTCGTAGTAAAAATAAAAACCCCAAGAAGCTTTAGTTACCATCGGCTCTCACTCTTTTTAATTTTTTTAGGACTAATTTTCACCCTGTTCAAGGCCGAAGCCACTACTCTTCCCTTCCAGATGACAATCTATTCGTGCTTACAGTCCCCACTCTGTCCTATCTCCCGAAATATAGTTTTCCCACTTCACGAGAGCAGATGACAGAGCACAGTATTTCCGGAATCGTGGCAGGCAAGCCCGGGGGCGGTTTGAACTCACGGGTTGTAACGGTTGCATACCTACCTCGCTTCCATCATTTATAAACATGACCTTCCCTTGGATCACATGCGCGTAACCGCCATTTCTCTAATCTCTGAGCGCCAGACTTCAGATAAAGGCTGATTTACACTCTATGATTCTGTCCGGACGATTCACAGTTGGTATGACGTAAGTCTACTGTTCCGGCTGACTTCACGGCTGTTGATCTCAGTACGAATCGGCCCGATTTTTAGAAAAGTCTGTCACAGATTTACTCCCGATTTTTGATGTCGTGGCAGTGCCTCTTGGGGTTTTGACATGGGTGCGATGAAGTCGCATTGCAAAGCATGCCTTTTGCCAAAGCAGAAACTCCATTACTGTTAGGAGCGTCTTGTCGGGACACTCTGTGTGCATATCAAAGAATAATGATGTGAGTTTTATTTGCAATTTTAGCTCACTGTTGAAGTTTTTGATGAGAAACAAACCAGCTGCGAAATAACTATGTGGTTTCTTTTCCCATGCAAGACTATAATACCATCCAGGTGAATACAGCCCCCAAGACCTAGGTGGCTGCTTATTTCCCATTCTCAAGTAAAGTCTCCAAGTCAGCTTGTAGGAGAAGCTGTTTATGAATAAGATGAAATTTAAAACAGTGTTTTGTGCTCAAGATCGTCGAGCGTGTCGTGGAAGCAAATCACACGCTACGATTTTGTCGGGACGACTCACAGTTGGCATAGCGTACGTCTATTGTTCAGGCCTTACGGCTGATTTACACGCTACGATTTGTCGGGCCG
>JAAAKL020009359.1:0-15158 GCA_010016065.2 Carybdea cf. marsupialis auct. non (Linnaeus, 1758)
GGGGGGGGGGGGGGGGGGGGCAAAGATATCCGGTGTTCTAAAAGCTAAAAGAGGCAAGACACCACTTGGTATTTGGTATTTGATCCCTTGAGTCTTCCTCGGCGTATCTTTACTATCTTTGCGGACCCATAAAGTTTATGTAAGAACAACTAAGGACCCAAAGACGCTAGAAACACAGTCAAATCAAAAGAATTCCTGTATGAATTCCTGGCATCACTCTAGTGTTTTAGACCAAATTTATACTCTCAGATCTCTCAGATGCTTAATCGATACGAGAATCTCGTTGGTCCACGTCAAATCAGCGGCAAGGGAACCAAAGTAGAGAAACTAACAAGGTTATGTTTGCTAAGGTAATCAACTCAAAATTTACATAAAAAATTATCAGCTTCATAATAATTAAAAATAATTTGACAGAGAGAATCACCACAATGTAAACATTATAGGTCCCTGCAACAGACATTACCAATGACAATTCCTTGGTATTTGCAGCGTGATAAAAACTGATTCAAGTACACTGATGTCTATGAAGGCCGATACGTTTTCCCTAATTCTGTACACGATTGTTGGTATAAGTGATTAATGCTTCTTAATCATTTAGGTTAAAAAGTCTGATAACATTCGGCATGCTGCTGGCCAATGTTATCAGAAAATCTAGTATTGAAGATCATACAATGTAAGTTGAACAATACTAAACCAACGTTTTAAACGCATTACGTACCAGTAAGTCCACAAAAGCATCCAGAGCCAACGGAAGTTGCACCACCCCAAAAATTAAACTTGTCGCCGTTCTTATCATTAACCCACGCAGCAGACAAAACCTTGGTACCGTGACAGTCCATGCGTACGAATTGTCGACATTGCTTGTGTTTTTTTATATATGCATCTAAGGCAACTTGATCAACACCGTAAGTGAAATTCAATGACAAGCTACTTTGGTAAAATTCTATAGCACTTTCTTGGGTGTGCCAAAACTGTGTTATGACATCATTGTTAGAAATTTTGCAGAAAACTGTCATTGCTTTAGGCACTCCTGCATCTTTAATGGTGAACCAACCAGAAGTCACAGCATTTGTGAAAACCGCATCTTGACATGATTTATATGATCCTGGAACAGAGAAGCACAGAGAGAACAATTAAAAGTCGCAAAAGTAGAACATTCCCTGGAATCCTGCTAGCGTGCCAATCGCGTTTTCGGACAACGTCGCGTAAGGGGGTTCATCTTTTCGTGTCCAAATTTTTTCCCTAAGTTTTCCAATCCACTTGATTCTAGTAACTGGACCACCCACAACGAGGCCAGTGCCATTTAGTTTCTATCGACCTATTAACCCCTAATGATGGGACTAAACTAACTTATTTGACATAAAAGTTCACCCTTAACCTCAGCAAAATAAAGGAGGGACACATTGGTGCTTATTACCTTTGACAACGTGTTCTACACAACAGAAATATAATCACGTTGGGACACCGATAGTTGGCTATCAATTGCAATGCAATGCTTTAAAATTGTATGGTATCTTTGCGTTGTGAACACAAAAAATCTGTCATCTCATTTTTACTTCTCATGAAATTGACTTTTTTGAAACAACGTCTATCCTACTATTCTATGATATATGTACAGAATATGGCAAATGTTTTAGTTTGACTGTCTATGGTATGGTAATTTCTAGTTAAGCCCTGTCTTCATGGTTTCCAAGGTAAACTCCAGCTGGTTGGCCATCCCGTAACGAGGGTTGTTCTCCTGCCGGGGTTCCAATGCATATATTAGAATCTTATGCACCAATGACGAATCTGTGACAGCTTTAACTCCCTACATTTTTGACAGAAAAACTTGCTTCTTTCCCTTTTATTGAGACGTCCCTTGTATTACACTAGCTGTAGCTAACGGCAAGACAGTGACACCGGTGTCACCATAAATCAATGGAGTGGCTCTTCTTGATAAATATCCTAATGTCCTCATTTTTTAAAATAACATTTAATGCAGAGCTTGCAAACAAAGACAGCCATAGGGAAGGCTTGGATGTACATATCCTCTCTAATTGTTTGAGTACAGATTTTCTGATTTTTCTAGTTAATATAAAAAAAGTTTGGGGGAAATGTTTTCTTCTAAGAATTCTGTGCCCTTTTGTGCCTGGATTGTCAGTCGTAGAACCCCCGCTTGGGGAAGTTAGGGGGATCAGGGCAGTTTTGCATATTGATCAGGAATAAATAATTAAATTTTGAGACACCAAAAGTCGTTGAATGTTGTACTAGAAATTTTTTTGATGTTCAAATTTCAATCGAGTGTATCCTGATTCACTTTTAGGGACTAAACCATCAGAATATTGAAATACTAGATTTAACTTCTTTTCTTCTTTGGTTATACTCGAAAGTAAATTCGGGCTTTAAAATCAAATCTAACATGTTAAAGGCGATAATAAAACCCATTTTTATCGTGTCTTGCCACAGAAGATTTTCCGGCGTTCTAGTGGACATGCACCCTAGTCTTTGGTCACTTCGATTACATGCCCATACATTTTCTGTACTACGCACGCCAACCCTTTCTGTAAGTTACTGGTATCACAGAATTAAGATGGATATCAATTTACTTACTAAGGGTTGATGCCACCTTAGCCACAATTTTACTTGGTCCTTGTCCAGCCATCTTATACTGCTGCTTTACCCATGACGGCTTGTCTGTACCTTTGTATCCCAAACATGCATAGCTGCTTCTATCTTGACTTCAAAATGACAAGAACATAGTATTATATGTTATTTAGGTAAGGAGTCGGTATTTGAACATGGTTCTTAATGAAGGAAATAAATTGGTGCACGAAATAACAAAACGAACTTGACTATAAAATTCAAATGCTCTACGTTTGACTTCTCGGAATCACCGCATGATTGACTTCAAAACAATAGAGTCTGGATTGGTAACCTCTCCAAAATGAGGCTTCGAGTGTAACGGAGAAGACAGACGTAAAGCGCAGTGCCATGCCCTTCTCACGAAATGTTGTCAGCAATTGTTGAACGACCATTTGAAACTGTTAATAGCGCAGCGGTCGACTGCTATTTAGAAGTTCATGTACCGTTGGTATCCATGAACAAAACAGTATCCGATATTACTAAAGAAATCCTGCACTCAGTGTAGTAATCGATCAATTAAAGACTACCATAGTGTACAGTTTATAAAAAATAGTTGATAAAATATCTATATCTTTCATTTTAAACAAGTCAAGATTAGAAGTCAAACACTCTTATAACTGAGAATCTTGTACAAGGGAAACATCGGTATGCAACATCTTCATAAGATGTTATTTTCTAGCTTGTACGTGCACCTTCTTTAATGACAGCCGATCAATTACAGGTTCCTGATGAGCAGTGGTCCTGAGATAGACACTAAGCCAAGTAAACAGTAAAACCACCAAACAGGTTAACTAAATGGGTCTCAATCTTTTACCGATTTAAAACTAAACAACACTGTACTAAATGAAAACATTAGATTACTTGTGATAGATAACTTTATCTGATTAACATGGTCATGAACGACGTTTATTAAAAGTAGGTTAACAATAGAAAACCATTTAACAATTATTGTGTAGAACTGTACGCAAAGTGGTACACGGTGTCCTGTCGAATACACCAAGAATGAAAAATAGGTTTACAGACATAAAATTTGAAAAAAAATTGCTTGTGCCATTGAATTTGTGATGTTCAAAGAAAACCAGTAAATAATAGCAACAAAACTCTGCGTAACCAGCTTCACTCATGCCTAAACCTACTACACAACTTTCTTTCCTTTTGCATACTGAGCTTACTTGGCACGAATAGAATGGACGGTTTCTAAATACTTAAGAGAAGAACTATCTCTCCTGCTCTTAGTCCCTCCTACACCCCCACCCAACCCTCATTGCTGGTGCAAGCTAGGTATTACGAAAGTTAGTGAATAGCTTCCATTTTCGTCGGTCAAAAATAACTTTGCCGTAACATTACCGTGCACGAAAGTCCTACAGACGCTCACTATAGACAGTCCTGATAACTGCACTGACTGCTATGAAGGAACTAGGTCTGTTCCTAGTTATGATCTGCTGAGGAAGAAACTTTTGTGGAAAAAAACCTACTTGGTAATGTTTGCAGTTGGTGTACAAATCTTTTCCAGCTGGATCTTGAATGCTGTTAGGTTTGTCAAGGCCATGTAAGCAGTGTTTTGAACAGCGACTAGTACCATAGAACCTTTAGGTATGGAGTCGATGTAAGTTGTAATGTCTGACAGTAGGTCAAAGCGATACGTGTCAAATGACTTTCTGCTTATCAGAAGACCTAAAATATAGTAAATAAGAGAAAGGCAATCCTTGGTAATCAAGTACATGTATCTCTAAAACATACCTGAACTGAACGTAGACACCAAGGAAAGTTGGAGGGGTCAGGGAATACTAGGCCTTCTGTAAAAGTGATGCTAATATTGCAAAAAATGGTAACTACATAAAGTTTAAATTGGTTGATTAACCTATTAGCGCAAGTGTGTTTATCGTTGTATTAGAAATGATGACTTCAGGGCACAGTGGAACTCAACGAGTACTTCATCAACATTAAACTCTCCATTGCTAAAGCGCCATTACACTTAACGCCAGGTACGCTGGGGAGCACAATTAACGCAAACAGTCTACAGGTGGATTTTCTCTATTGCTTTGCCTTAATCCTTTGGCGTTATTTTGATACAGTACCAAAGGATATCTGACACTTGGTTCGATCTCCGTTTTCAATTGGTATTGACTCTGATGTACTTTATTTCTTAAGCGCGCACATTAAGCGGCGTTCAGTTAATCTGTTCTGATTCTCTGATTGCCCATTTTACCATTGATATGGAATGCAAAGTTCTTGATTCACTTTTATCCGTTGACATCCCTCTGCTCCTTCGTCCATAGCATTTGCAAATGCATTCCAATAATGTGGAGAGGAGAACGATAAGCACGCCAACTCCTCTGCTATTCAGAGACTTCAATAGTGTCATATCAAATCAAGTCTGTCGAAAGGAAACTCAGGAGACCCATATGTTGAAAGAAAATAGAGTCAAGTAGCATAAGATGTATTCATTTCAGCCAGAGGAAGGTAAACAAGCCCATATCTAATACCTTCCCTAGAAACACAAAAAGTGAACACGACCTGATTCTTCACTACAAATAGATATTTGGAAAAGATTGATAATCGATTTTAATTTATACGTGAACATTGCAAAAGGAATTTTATATTTTGTTGATCCTATTTGATATAACGTAATATTGCCGACTGTCGAAATTTATTGGAGCTCTAAATAGATTTCATCCTTTTGAATGCTTAGAAAAAAGCGGAAATTCTGTTTGTTTTCTTAGAGTAACGGCAGAGCAAAGGTGCATTTTGTGCAGAGATGCGTACCTACAATTAAAGTAAGGACTGCACTCACAAGGCGAGAAACAAAAGCAAAGCAAAAATAAAGTTTTACGCACCCACTGTCGGTTGGTGGATGGGGAAATTATAAGTTAAATGCAGGAGCGGTAGCCAACATTTTTAGAAATATTTGATCTCGCCATCCGAAGTAAGCTTATAACACTTCATCACCACTCTGCTCTATCTCTGTTTCAAGCTTCGAATTGGCTTAATTTTCTACCATTAAAAGATAGAAAAGAAAAAAGTGTGTAATAACGTCCGTTTTGTTCATAAGTTACACTATAATATGCTTAAAACCAGTTATTCCAAAATTTGTTACGAGGTAAGAAAAGTAGCTGATATGTCACAAAAAAGGTACCATTTAAATTCCTCTCTTGTGGAAAACATTTGTTCTAGGACTTCTCGTCCAAAAACTTTCTGTATTATTTGCAGGTAAAATTTTAGGAGTTAAATCTGTCATCTTTGTTGGCAAATTTACTTCCCCCAAAAAAGAACATTGTTATAAATCCTTCTGAATTGTTTCCGGTAAAGTTGGATAGTATCAAAGGATAGCCGAGTTATTCATGAGAAATAAGAAATAATACTGAACTGGGTTCCTTATCTAATGCTAATGCTATTGTCTGCTGCAGTGATATACGTAAATTAATTCTATTAGGTTCATCAGAAGTAACGACTATAAGAGTAACGCAACGGGGGAGCTGGAAGTTTCTGTAGCCCCATACTTTTACTGAATAGTTGAGGGCCCAAAAGCAGTATTGTCCTATCCAGAGTGCACTACGTCAACTTTACTACCATAAGTTGCTATTTGGTATGCCCCCCCCCCCCCCCTCCTTACTGAAAACCAAGTACCAAAAAAATTGCAAGTTTCTTTTGACTCTAAAGACACTCCTTCTCTCTTCAAAAAGCACTGCACTGTTTGCTACTGCGAACACGATTATTTACTCGAACATTATTTAAGATCCAGAATTGTTTAAAAATCCTCCCATCCTTTACTGACTGGCACCAAAATGTTGCGTATAAACTATATTCGCATTGCAGACACGTTACCAAGTGATCAGCAGAGAAATATGTCAACTGGTTTGACATAGCATTGAGCAAGACAGATAATTGCATCATGGCAACGATCCATACTTTTAAGGTAGTTGGTAAACACTTCCCCAGTCCCTTACCTCTGCAGAAATTGTCAACAAGAGCATGGTCAAGACTTAACTTTACAGGTGCATCCCTCGGACTTCGCGACGGCATTCAGCAGTGCCGTCGTAACTGCCGTGGACAAAGAAAATAGCGACGGCAAAAAATTGCCGAGGAGGTTCTTACAAGGTTCTGAAGAAATTCGTTCCTCCTCAATTTCGATGTGACAGTCTGCCAATAAATCACGGTAGAAAACTTCTAAATTCATCAAAAATTCCGTTTTTAAGTGCCAGGGACAATCTCTTGAATAAAAAAATGTTATGCTGTCCCATCAGGATCCTGCAACGGCAATTTATCGCTGCCGGAGTTTTCGGTGGATTCCGAGGGCTGAGGTGCCAATCAGCACAACATTAAAATCATGCGTCATAAGAACGAGGATGAAAATGAGAACCCTTTATGCAAACGTAAACATAAATGTAACTTGGCATAGACGGTAAATGTAAATAAAGGGATATAGTTTGAAAAGCTCAAGTTATCAGACAGGCTCCATTACGACGAATATTTGAATAAAACTATCAGCAACAAATAATTGAACGCACCATAACAACATTCAGGAAAAAACAGCTTAAAATATTTATTTGTTTCAGACTTACCAGTTGTCATGTCGATTGATACAAAATTATGGCCACGTGTACTCAAGGAGTAGTCTACTTTGTTAACCATGATTGTAGCTTTCCCACAAGGATATCCAACCGCCAATTCAGTGTCGTTGCAGCCTTGAGATACAATATTGACGTTGATCATTCCATCTGAATTGAAGAAAACAACGCATAAAATGTCAAATGATAGTAAATCATCTATTATGAACGTAGTCAATTAGTGAGGCGTGGGCGGTAGGGGTGAGAGGGCATGAATATATTGCTGGCGAATCTCCGTATTTTCCGCTATCGAATATCTATTATGACATATCACTGTGTCTGTTTGACGCTAAGGTAACACTTGGAATTGAGATATTTACTGCGAATAGGATGCACTTGTCTTATACAAGTATGCATCTTCTCTGTTGCCGTTGCCCCAAACTGATGGGAGTCTCAGCGACGTGACTAAGGTGATGAGCTGATAGCCAAGAGTAAAACATAGAATAGTATGGGTGCTGTTTAAGTGGATTACCTAGCTAGAATAGAAACCTATTCGTTAACAAAGTGATCTAGTACTGCATCAATGCAGTCTTAAATGATCTCAGTACAAGTCTACCTCACCTATAGCATCTTGGAATTGTGTGGACTAAAAAGGTGGTCATGACATGGTGTTCTGTTCGAAAACACAGTTTTATGTAATGTGGCCCCTTTTTGACATCCACAACACTTTCATAACTGTGACACACAGTAAAATAATGCAGATTACTGACAGATCCGACTTAACACTCGTATGCAGTCTTTCTTCCACATTAAGCTGTCTTACCATCATTTTGGTAGCAACCTCAGAGGCTTGTCCGTAGTCAGTCAAGGCCACAGGGGGGGGGGGGGGACTGGAGGGAATAAAGGATCAGTTAGGGAAATTAACCAGCGCCTCCGTACCAAATACTATATTATCAGGGGAGCATGCCCACGAATCCCCTCTAGGCATCTGGCCTTCTAAGCAGAGTATAGGTTCACATGGGCCATTTTTTACATGCTCAAACCCAAGCGAAAGTCTCACATGGCTTGTGGCTCCTAACCATAAAAAAGTAATTTCATCTCCAAAGCAGAGGTAGTAAATTGGTTAAAGATACTGCTATATTACCTGACGATGTTTGTTGTATAAAGGAGTACTGTTGTACTGATGATACAGTATTCTTGATAGGTTGTGATACATCAGGGTCATCAGCAGCAGTCGTTACGATTTTTCCGTTCGAAATGGAACAATTGACTTTAACAGCAGAGAAAAGGAACCTTGGTTTGATGAGAACACTTATAGCGCTGTTTGAAAATTGATTCCACATTAGAGCCTCCTCGCAACTTTCATAGACTAGAAATAAACATATGATGAAATTCATAAGATAAAGGAAGATCAAAAATTACAGTAGATTCATAATTACACTTTTAGTGGTAAGATTATAACACTCGCGGCCATTTCAATGCCAAAGTCATGAAGAATATCTATTACTTAGGTATGAAACGTACCAATGTAAGTTTCACACCTAACTAGGAAGTTAGGAAGTTAGGTAGAAGAGTTGGATGGATCGCAGAGGTCAACTAACAGGTGTCCGGAGATCCACAGAGACCAGTGGCGAAGTCAACTTTGAAAGTTATGTCATGCACATCACAGACACGCCTTAAGGTTGGTGTGGTAAGGTGTGGTAAACCTTTGAATACAATCTTTAACATCAAAATATTGAATTAATCAATTGTGCAGGGCTGAAGCTAGCTTGCTTTGGGCAGGGAGGCGTGAAGCAAAATAATTTTTAAAAGGGGGGCCATACTTTTTTCTTTTGGAGGTGACCCAACGCTGTGTGATTGTTTTGAAATCAAAATAAAACGAGGTATTAAATTTGCATTTGCTACTCTTAAAACATGTAAATACAAAGATAATAGTTTGTACTTGTTCGCAGGAGGTATTTTTTCCTTTTTTTAGAAAAATATCTTGTATGTGATACTTTTCCACGGAGGAGGGGCAGAACAAGCTAAAATATTATACGATGGGAGTGTATACCCCCTTCGCCCCCTTTAGCTTCAGGCCTAAAATGGTGAAATAAAACTGTTGACTTGATCCTACCAATCAGCAACAGGTAATATAATGATGGTGCAATATCTAAAGTAGATAAAAGTGAAACTTCATAAAATATTGCCATAGTGTGGACTTGTAGGTGAGTGGGTGTCTCTAACCCTAAAAATAAAAATATCCCCCTAACCCTTCCACTTTCCATAAGCCTATCCCCATCCCTAACCCTATTCCTAACACTAACTCTATCCGTAGCTTTAATCCTAACTGAACTAAGCCTTGTTAGTGGCAACTACTCATCACTCATCAAACAATGAATTTAGAAAACCCACTTTTGCTATCCTTTGAAACTACTATATAATGCAACACAAGGATCATAGAATACTAAAACAAATGGCTACAAATGAATGTAATCATTAATTTTCTAGAGAGTACAATCAACTCAATCAGAGTGCCCTAGATTTTACTGTTAACACCATGAACCAAGCCATAAACCACTGAAATTTACTTACATTTCCTAGATCGCTGCTACCACTAAACAACTACCACAAAACTGGGCTGTCTTCTTCATCGTAACCCTTGTTTGGTAAGCAGCAGGGTACCAGCACTTGCTAGTGAAACGTCCCTTGAACAGAATGTTCTATAGACTAGTTATACTACTAATCTTTGTTAAAAGTCGCCATTTCCTTCGTTTCACCGAAAAGCATATGAACCAAGGAAGACACGTTAAATTTCGCGCTCAGATGGATAATGATGTTGCTCTAAGTTGGTCTTCCGTGCATGTTCTTAGCTAAATGCTTCCGACAGTTTGTTTTGTTCTTCCTTGCTTACTTCCGCTGGTCAATTGTTTTATCAATAGACCTTGCCCTGCATAACCCGGAGTCAAAAAATTCGTTACTTTTCAATGCTTATTTCGGCTGACCTGTAGAATCACTTTGAACCGTTACATGCCCGGACATGACTTCCGAGGACGATTAGGACATGAGCATCACAAATGCAGACCTAAAGCAAGTTTCAGGAAGAGAGTACGACTGATGATGAGGAGATGGCCCAAGTTTAAAGCCGGCAGAGGGGTGATTGCGTGCAGTCTCTTGGACGGATCATAGTAAGAGGGACCCTATTTTTGCAATTGATAAATCGTGCCCAGCATGATAGGCATGACCGCTGGCTTCGCCACTGTCAGAAATTATGGTATGGTAACATGGTACCATGCCACCATGCCACCATGCCACGTTACCGTATGACCAAACAATAAATGGGCCTATCATTTTATAAGAAGCTTTATATCTCTTAAAGAAGGTTGGGAATATTTTCAAACTTTAAGAACGTCCGATAACCAAGCAGGCCCTTAACTCTTATATTTTCATCAATGCATTTTATTTTTATTAATATACCTGCACTAATACTAATTAGCAGATGAACAGGCTGAGCAATAATTGATAGCTCAATAATTCTTAATTAATCATTGTATTACACGATTTTCAAATCATTGCCAATTAGAAATGCTAATACCATGTCTCATACTGCTATTACATGCCAGCACTCACATAAAACTAGCCGAAGTTAGGGCAAGTCTCTTTCATTTTCTGATCATATATATGTATAGATGTGTATGTGCATACAGAACAAAAACTGCGTTAAAAAGCCTCTAGGCATTATTTAGTTTTTATATCTTTATACTTATATATACATATCTTTTAGCTTTTTAGTTTTTATATCTTTATACATTTATATACATATCTTTATACATATATATAAATATGTGTGTATATGTTTATTGATTTACTATATATATGTATATTATATACATACATACGGAAAGGGCGCTTTCTGCAAGCCACGAAACATACTGTCCTGCCAATTTGTTTGTAATTGTTAGTGCCACTTAGCAAAAGAATATTAAAAAGTTGAATATCAGGGAGAACGGGATATCGGGCTAAGTTACCAGCAACCCTATTTTCTAGATCCAAGTGTAGTTTGTAGTGATGACTCATCCTTGGTAGTCGAATCAAACGTTGAAACAGATGTGTGTTTATTTACATGACACTTTAAATAATATCTCAAGATGATATTAAGTGTAACACATAGTTGCTATACATTACCGTGCTCAAACACTTGAACTTCGCATAATGTCAAAGTGAGTTCTGATCCCTTTAAACTGATTTTGACATTTCTCCCTTCAAGAACCCTAGAACAGCTCACTGGTGCCAGTGCTCCCTTGATTATTTCGTTAACCATGGCACATCTGAGAAATAAATCGATAGAAACTAAAAAGTCTCCGTTAGTATGCTTCCATATGAAGGCGCAAAACTTTCACATCAAAATCAGAGCCTTATATTTTAACAAACTGTTCTATAGTGGAAGAACGAAGGAGACCTCTTTGTGAAGGGGACCACGCCCGAGAAAAATGCTTTCAAACCTATCTTCTGTCGTGCATCGCAATGCATTTTTGACGAAGTAATGTAGCAGAGACTCTGCATGCTCGATAGTCCCTTGCTGGTCCCTTGGAGGTGTACGCCCTTGATGCACAACCCCTAAGACAGACATCGACTGTACCCACCATAATGAGTAAAACATTATAAATTATCTGATAATCCTTCTGGCTTCTCAGGTAAAACTTTATAGCAGCCTGTTGAATAGGTACAGCATATCTGTAATTTCAGTCGGGGCAATAACGTAGTTTTGGTATAACACATCAATAGGCATAAATTGCCTGTGATGGATTCGTATTTGATATGTGATGTATTAAGTAGATTATGTATGGAACAATCGAATAGTAGGAAAGTATAATGAACAACTAAAACACTCAGACCGTTTTCCAACAACCATACACAATGATAGCATGGTTGCTATTTTCTACGTAGCTGGATATATCTCTCTTTTAACACATATGACAAATAAACCACTATGGGAATAGAATGCATTTCACAGGCACGTAACCAGGAATGTAATGAAGCCACAAAGTAGAAAAAATCCAAAATGGACAGTGCAACATGCATTCATTTACGTTTTGTTATGAAGATCAATGGCTCACGAGGCGTGCAAGGTTCCTTTTCGTTATGAGACCAAATCTGAAACTGCGAACGTGATTGAACTTCGGCAGCGGCCTCTTTAACGTACTGAAGGTATTTTCATTCGCATCTTACACAAATTGAGTACTAGATCTGGCTTGTATTGATTCAGAGATTATGAAACACATAATCTCTGATTGATTTGAAGAAAGGAAGTGATAAAATGGAGTACCGGTTACTTAAGCTACGAACCCTGCTATCCGCTTATGTATTACGTCGATGGTGACCACCCGCAAGCCCCGTTTCTTTTCACGCAAACGACAACGAAATGATTAAGAACGAGTGCGACCATCTGTTTTTTCTCTATTCGGTGAAGAAGCCTTCAAAACTAGGGAGGTGTAAAGAACATATCCCAGGTTTGGGGGCTCGTGACTATAAAACAGAGATTTCAATTTGCAAAGGCAAAAGAAACGAATGAGTTGCCTTACTAGGGACTACTAGGGACTACTTACTAGGTCCCTTAGTGGGTCAAGTATCTCTTCTGCTGCCGACGAACTACAATATTTTTAAATCGTTCGAGGTTTACCCTTAGTAGGATAGGCAGGGGAGGGACAAAGGCCGATTATTCATACACACATTGTAAAGAATTTTTCATCAATTTTTGATGACGTTTATTGACCTTTCCTTATTCTTGTTAGTGGTAGCGAAATCTTTACATTCCTATTTGAGACCGTTAATGCTCATTATTTCAAATTTGCATTATGCCAGTATTTGTTATTCTTGTGCAAAATATTGCAAACTATTGCAACGTATTGTGTCTCATAGTTCCCTCTCTGTACCCGGATGTTCCACCAATGACACCATCTTGATGCCACGTGCTTCTGCATGGTACAGGGTCTATTCAAATATCCGAAACCTTTATTATCCCACCTTTGATTATTCGGACTACAAAGACATGGTGTGGATATTTTTCATTGCACTAAGTACATGACGATGGAAAGTTCATAAGCTTGCAAACCATTATTTTCACCTGTTTAATCCAAATCAGAATATTAAGCCGTTTTTTGTCACCTAGCCCTTACAATTATCCTACTCGTGTAACAAGAAAAACCAAGGTGTTTTTGACTACATGCTATTTTCTATTACAAGGACTCGTGTATGGAGTTCATGGCTCAGGTATTCACGATTATCTAAAAATTATGGTATTGAATTTTGATTGTGATGTACATACGTACTGCTGGCAATTTATGTTTATCACTAACTTACAACGTATTTCCAACTTCCACTTTTATATTCGTTGTCTTTGCAGGAGCTAACAATATAGTAGTAATTATTGAAACACTCCGAACCCTCCTTGGTATCTTTAGATCAACGTTCCACCAAGGATTAGTTCCTAGGGCTGAGCTGCAGAATGGTAGGGTTCTCAATTTGCCATCAATGGCCAGTGACGGCATACGTTGGCCATTCACTGGATTCTGGGTGGCGTCCTTTCCTTGAGCTACGTTAGTAAGTCCTAAAACGGAAAAGGAGGATGATTATCATATCTATTTGTCTTGTTTCCATCCTTAAAGACAGTTACATAGCTCAGAAAATGTTGTTGGTCATGATTTCCTTTATGCTATCGAAGCGTTGGGCTATTTACTGATATTGCTTCAATATTACGTCACTGCAGCTGTTCAGTGATTTCATACATGTTAACACAATGTAAACTTTGCAGGAAATTTTTATGTGAGATTTCTACTTCGAATAGGAGAAAATTTGATTACGTTTAACAAAACAACCACTCTTAAAAGGCAGTCAAGTTACTAGTAAGTGACCCACTCAACTCTTTTTCATCACCATGGGGTTTAAGTCTGTTATATTTGCTCACAAAGTTATACTTAGGAAAAAGACGTCTACACGTACGATGTTGAATATGAACAGATATTGACCATGGATATCTTCTCTATTCCTTAAAACTATTTTGACATCAAATCAAAATCTAACCAGGCTATAACAGCATTCTAAGTTAAAATGTGCAACAAACAAAACGGTATCTTTCTTTTCACATCTTAATAACTAAAAACTTTGTAAACTTTCAGTACTCTTACTTGCACAGAAAATAAAGTTATCTTGTATTTCTGTTTCTTGTGTTCAATAGAAGAAACATAGATACTCTCCATTAGCATCTATATTCCAGTTCTGCCAATCTATTATTAAGCATGATATTTTCCGGATATTTTCTTTGTCTTTCTTGGATTTTTTAAAGCTTTAGCCTTCACTTGTGTGCCTGCAGGGGGTTTTTTAATCATAAATCTATCGAACTGTGTTCGGTTTGAGCTAACGGTACCAAACCGCACTAGGTTTTCCATCCTGACAATTTATGTAAAAAAAGTACTGACAGAAAGACATAACGAGGAATAAGGGTGGCGCCACGTCCTCCAATGAATGTGATAGTAGCCAGCAAAAAATGCACTCTCTTTGCATTCGATTACAATATGCCATCTTCTCCTTCATGACTTAACGCGACATCTAGAAAATAATACATACTCCCTGAAGGAGGTATTTACCCAAAAAGACTATATAAAGCAAAATATCTCCTTAAATTGAAATCCATCTCATTCTGTTACTGTTAGTCCCTCCCGTATCTTTCAAATATTCTCGTAAATTTAAAACTGGGAAATTGATTATAGGATATCCGCTTTACAAAATCGTATGACCAACATGCATCTACCGACTTTGCTTCAAAAACATGCAACCTAGGAGCCATACAAACACCTCCCAGCCACTAAAACAATTAAAACATCTTCTTCTTCTTCTTCTTCTTGTGCCATAGCGCTTCACGCCGTGAGCGACACATGATGCAAGTTTCTTGATCTGGCAGCATCTCGGAGGCTTCGGATGTTGGGTTGATCGGTCTTCTGGCGGAGGTGGTTA
>JAAAKL020009360.1:3951-15158 GCA_010016065.2 Carybdea cf. marsupialis auct. non (Linnaeus, 1758)
ACAGATCAGACCAGACCAGATCACAACAGATCAGACCAGACCAGATCACAACAGATCAGACCAGACCAGATCACAACAGATTAGACCAAATCATATTAGTTGATTACAATATGATTACAGCTTACTGTAGCTTGCAATGGACCAATCAAAATGAAGTTAAATAGTCACCTAAAATAAACGAAAAGCGTTTTTGTTATCGGTCTGCTCACCTGATTAACAGGAACTATTAGACGAAATTTTTACTTTGTATTGAAGGTCTGCTATCAAGTGCTCTGATTGGTTGAGTGGTGGAAGACGTTTACATAGTTCAAGAAACGCGCGCTTTCAAGTCAGTAGCACAATGTTTATAATAAAGTCGTTTGAAGCTAGCTTAAAAAATATAGACTGGATGCTACCCACCGTGTTTCCTTGTGTCATAACCTGGTTTTCGAGCATAAACTGTATAGTGGAATTGGAGGAACAGCTAGATTCCAGAATATTACAATGTGCAGAAGTCCAATGAGCATGGTCCCTTGAAGCAAGCAACGGACCTGCATGTACATGGTCGAGGGCCGCCGGGACGTGCCAAGAAGACCTGGCGAGAGTGTTAGTAAGCACATGCAAAACCTCAGTACTACGGGGAATAGCGCATAGGACAAGGGTCACTGGACATGAGCCATTCGACTGTCCAACTCAAAGAAGAAGAAATTGGATGGATGCGAGTGTAAGAGTGACTGGAAGGTTGCAGGACAACTAAACCTTTAGCTTAGTAAGGGATAAGTAAACTACAAGATCTGTCAACCAATATTGACGTAGTATTGCATTTGTGAATAGCTGACCACAGGAAATAAATATTCTTAATATATCTACTCGTCAGGCCTCTTCGTTCCGCTCTTTTGCGTTACGTCTTGAGAAGAGAGGGGGAAAAAATTGACCAATAAATATGTTTAAAATAATTGTCAGATGTTGTCAGCTATTCTCAAATTCTATACTAGTTGAAACTTTTGTATTACATGGTAACTAACATTGTAAACCTTTGATAACATTTCTGGTATATGAAGCTCACTAAGAATGACACATGGGTCTGTAAAATATGATAGTATTTGCAAAATATGCGAGACTTTTTAAAATATGTAATGATCTGTAAATTATGCATGAATCAGTAATAAAATACAAATATTCTATAAAATCGGGAGTAGGTTGGGGTAAAGACATGCACGGATCAAGAAAAATAGTTATGAGTCAGACAAACTGTACGAGAATAATGTCAATGTGCAATCAAAGAAATAAAGAGGCTCTATAAAATTACTTGCAATATAGCGGGTTCCATTAAATCATGGATCATGCTGTTCAATAGCGCTGCTTCTCGTGCTTGTATAACTACTGATTCCTTCCCTTTTTATATTGTAATGATCAGCTCTGAGTAGCTTACAAATATTACAACATAACATTGTAAGATTATACTTGTAAAGGGTTTTATACTGTGGGTATTGAATTCTGTCTAGTGAGAGTCGCTTTCAATGAGTTGTACAATCACTAATATTAGAGATCGCATTTCTGTAACTTTATGTGTAACAGAATAGAAACTATTTGTGATACTATAATAACTATGTCAAGGTCTTGCACTAGTTCCAAAAAAATCAACAGTGTTTGACCCTTTTTTAGGGTTCTGTAATTTTTACCACTGCCTCCAACAAACAATCCACCCACTCTACAAGGTCATCTTTTAGCCCCTTAGGCGCTTAACAAGACCACGTGCAACACCATGCTCTTCACGAAGCATTCTCGTCTCTTTATCTACCTAAAAGAAGCAATCTTCCAATGTCCATCGTATCACTGTAACTTGAATAATGTCAATGGCTTCGTTTTCTTTCTGTACCTCTGTAACATCTCATCTTAGAACTTCTGGTCTTCCTTCTCTAGTAAATATTTAAAGTATAAGACTCTTTCGCATATTGCGATGAAAAAAAATCCATAAATGATTTGAGTCGTCTTACTTTGAGAATGTGTCTCCATTTACAATGGTTTTGATAAAAAATTACCATTACAAACATAAACATATAGGAAAGCTCAATATTACCTCTGCTTCACTAAGATCCACTCCGTTAAATGTAGCAACGCCCTGGAATAATGAAGAGGATAACAAATCATTACTATCCACAGCAGTGGAACAAAACTAACGCTTGCAATAGGATACGATGTCAGGTTTATGTTTCGTAACTGTAAGGCACAAGGACAAGAAACAATGTGTAAAAGGACAGCATACTGCAATTTACAATATCATCTGTCATAGTTACATCTATGTGCTCAATTACTGCCATCATTTAAAAGTTGGCACTTGAGCCAAGGGTCGCTCCTTCATAGAATATGCATAACATGACGTGCATATTGCACTGGGCATTCATACCATTGGTGTGCGAAGTGCATGAGGTACGGATTGCATAGGAGTCGTATTAAACGGGGCGTATTGGACGAAGGTATATTGCAAATCTTGGTATAACATGGGATGCTTAATTCACGGGGGTAAATCTCTAGATTGGCTAGAGTCATTTACTTAACGTTTCGTACTCTGACGTTTCGTACCCTGGTGATCATGTAAATGGCATTTATAAGAACAGAATGATGCAAATGCGTCATCTGATGATCAATGTTTTCTGGCCTTCAATGTTCTTACTGAACTAAAATATCTAATAGATTGAAAACTGGAGACAAGAGAAACACACTAATCATTTGAAGCCTTGTTGATTTGTTTCTTTTCGCAAGCAGTGCTTCTTCGAGCAAACGCACATTTACAGAATTGCACGAAATAGTGAAATCATTTTAGTACTGAAAAGCTTTTTTTGTCTGACACTCTTCAGAGAACAAAATCGTCAGAATTGAGATAGAAAAAAAGAATCAACAAAACTTATACCAAACTGTATTTTGAGAGTAACCACTCGAGGGCATGATTGTGTACGGATGACCGCTTTCGCATAATAGACAGAGCTACAACTTTGGACTTTGAAATATACAAGTTTCCTTAACCCCCGTTCCAGAATATTGTCAAGTTTGAAAACGAGTATTTTGGGCACTTGCGTGTCAGACCTCCCTGCTGCTAAGCGGAGAGGTCTAGAAAACAACTAATACCAGGAATGGACATCCCTTTCAAGTGGCAAGTGTCTTGCGTGATTATTTCCATTTTCACCGAAATTTAGTAAAAGTTTAACTTCTATTCTCCAGGATTGTAGGTCAGCCGTCCTCGAATCCGTCCACATAGAAGGAACACAACCGTTGCATTGCAGACAAAAAGAATTTGTCTTTTCGGTTGGCCTTTTCGGATAACCCTTTAGTTCCACATACACTGATTGGTCAAAACAAAGCTAATGTAGCTTTCAGACTTCTGATTGGCTACTTTAAAACACAGTTTGGTATAATTCTGACGATTTTCTACTCTGAGGAGTGTCAGACTAAAAATGCTTTTCATGTTTTCGCTATTTCGTGCAGTTTTATTGTTTTGTACCACCAACAAACTATTTACAGAATTATGCAATAACTACCTTGGATCAAATAATTTCTTGGTTTAATAATTGGTAGCATCAATTGTCCTATCTCTCCTTTCATCCATACAAAATTGGGTATCCTGTTATATATTGATCCAAAATTTTGCAATTTGGCTGACTAAAGCAGTCTGCATGATAGAGTTAGGAGTCTTGGAATACAACAATTGACGTTTGTTTATTGTAAGTTATGCCCTACAAAATGCACTGTATTGCTTCCAATATAAACAAAGATTTGCTTACACGCTAGCTGAAGAACGAAAGATTTCGACTGGTGAACCTTCTTCAATCATACAAATGAAGAAAACCCTACATTTCAACTGTATGTGCAAACCTACACAATGAAAAAATTCATATATCTTCTTAGTTATTTAACAAACACATAAAACATCTACAACTGCACTTTTTCTAGTTTATCGTCTTCACGGCCTCATTAACAGATGAATGTGTTTACAAACAGTTACATGGTGCTCAAGAAACTGAAGCACACCATAATGGCTATCAAAATGTTCCCGCGAATCTATTAAATAGAAGACAACTCACCACACCAGCTAGAACAGGTGCTGCATAAACTTGGCCGCGATACTCCGGGATATCGTTAACGTACAATGCTTCACCAGAAGTCTGCAAAATACAAAAAAATCACTCGAATCTGATATTTAACTATGCATTGTTACTTAATGTAAAGTCTAAAAAGAAAGAACCTGACAGACTATCAATTTTTGTGCACAAAGAGTCTTACAATCACTAGTGTAAAAGTAAAAAAGGTAAAAGAGTAAAAAAGGTAAAAGAGGCAAAAGTTTCTTCCATGTGCAATGATATAAATTGTGTCCCCTTTACAGAGAATGAAGAGCTATTGTTTTCATCATTTAAAGCTATTTAAAGTGGTATCCGGCCTGCATCCAAAAAGCTGTTCAAAATATGCCAACACAAGATTACTTCAACTTCAAACTTGTTACGGATGCAGAAAAAGTAGTTGTCGGGCTTGGAAAACTTCTGATGAGGTATGCATTTTTAGGGCTTGGAATGGAGGGAAAGAGCACTTCCTTTATTATTCGTTTGGCATTAACTGCAGCAGTGTAACATATTTACTTCAGTTACTTAGCCAAACACTAGTGATGAAATGAAACAGATTTTCCCAAAAGAAATATGATTGCCTACAGTGCTAATTAAAATCACCACCGGTCCCTGACGCACCAAACTACTGAACCTTTACTGGTACTACAAAGTGGAATCGTAAGTCGATGATCTGGAGGGAGAATCCCACATGTTACCAACATTAGCTACTCAACGTTTTTCTGAGTACTGATACAGACATATGGCAATGATAAAACTCCATAGCTAACAAAAAAATCTTAGACAGCAAAGACAGTACTTTCTACCAAGAAAATGCTGAGGAACGTTAGCCTCAGTTCTGTTCAGCATGTAAGAAATCTTGATTAATTTCTCCTAAACAACTTCCTCTATAAAAATAGCATACATTTTGTTGATGTATCTTGTGGACGAATATTTTACTTCGAAAAGGAAAGAATTAATAATTAATTCATTAGTTACATGTACTATATTATCTTTACATCCGGATTACTAAAATCCAAATAAGCCACAATACATTATCAGTAATCAGAAAGGGGGAGTTGATAATCTAGGGATAAAATGATACGGTTAAACCCTTAAAATATAAACATATGGGGCTCTAAACGTTTGCAGCAAGGTACTTGTCTATGATCAGTCAGTTTGTTTTGAATTATAGTTGTTACCTTCACCTGCAGGTCACGATGATATCGGTCAGCGTCTCTAAGCCGTCAAAACACATCGAGAGCCAAAGGATGGGAAAAGCTATCGGACTCCTAGATGCAAGGATAACAAGTTGCTAGAAACCTTACCCTACATAATTTTGCGTCTTCACTTTGTTAAAAACCTCCTTTAAGGTTTAGGGTAGTTACCCCTCTAAAGAAAACCCTCTTGGCGATATTGCAGCGCATTGGTTTGGGTGGCGAGGTAACTGCAGCTCCAACAACAGGAAACTGGACTAAGTTAAGTAAATAAACTAAATGATCTAAGATGATCAACCAGCATTTTTAAGGATAATGATATAAAAGATAGGGGGAACGAGGGGGTAAGAAATTGAAGGTTTTGACATGATGGGGGACCTAATGATAAAAACTTTTGACCGTCAAAGTTCAAGCAACAAAACATACACGAATTATTTTGCCGGCTAAAACTATGTTACCTGTATCTTTGCCTCAAGTTTTGGTAAAGGCTCTGTCAATGGAAACTTCTCAGGCTTGGTTGGGAATTTCTGAGTTCCATGTGAGACTGGACGCACGTATTCTCTAGCAGCTGAACGGAATCTTGGGTTTGCTTTATCGCCAATGAGTTCCAAGTAAAACTAAGTAAAGGAAATTTAATATTACAGTTAGCATGAAAAGAGAAAGAGACTTTGAATATTACATAGCCAGAAAATGTTGCTGTGCAATAGAGTCACTATTGTATGAAATAGACAGACGAAAGTGTCATGGAATTGCCGTAACATTGAACAACCTGATATGTGTACTACATGTGCATAGCGACTACTTTACTACTTCACGGAAGATTGAAGTTATGAATGATGTCATTATGACTGCTTGGTATGGGAGATCTAGACTGGGCGAAAATGTTGAAATTCCTCTTACGTTATACACAGTTAGTAGGAACTGTGGTCGTAATTTCACGAGGTTGCAATCTTTCAGAACGGGGTATCGTGTCTTGATAAATATATGCTCCACTTAGTACGAGAAGATTAGCAACGTCTCTTCACTACTTTACACTATGCTTTCAAAAGAAATACTGACCCTATCACAAATTCTGTATGGAAGGTCGCACCCCGGTTTATAAAACAACCTTTATTAGGGAAAAGCTAGCTATAACATTAGCCATATAAGTAAATATCTAATGATGAAATTTGATGATGAAAACGGGAGAATAACAGTTTCTACACTCTCTCGTTGATGGTATTGAAGAAAGGGTATCATTTCTTGTGCAATTTAATGTGTCCCTTTCCTTCAAAGTGCAAGGAGATGATATGTTGCCCCGGAGATTACTGTATTGGAAGTAGCCATAATAAGTCTTTATTGGGACGGGAAATTTATGGAGTAGAAAGCCACAACTGTTGGCATTGTCATTCATGTAAAAGTATTGCATGTTTACATGTAGCTTGTAGTTCAGTACGTGTTGCTTCTTTCTCAGGACAGTTTAAAACGTCCGTTCTATTGCTTTCTATTATTATACTTTTTACAGTGTTGTCTTTTTATAAACCATCATTTCATAACCATTACTTTTTATGTGACGAGTTTATGTGCAATGTCAACAGTAGGAAACTAAAAGAGGCGACAGACGGACCATAGCAGCTGAATAAATTTAGCACGCTGACATTGCGCGGTAAAGTAAACTGGAAGATTAAAGTAGTAGCATTATGCAGTCATGTCTTTACCAAACATATTAACTTTTCTTAACTTGACTAAAAGCTTGTATTCGCATTGATATGCAGGTGACTGAAGTGAGGCAGTCAATTTTCGTTTACCTTATAGAAGCTGTCAATGCCTGCTTGTTTCCTGAAAGTTCCACTCGGGCTGTCTTTCGTGTTGTAAGGAACAAGTTCTTCATTCAACAAATCAATGGCACCTAAACAGCAGAATACATGATAGTCAACAAGCAAAGTAAAGTCAGACATTAATTGATTATAGAATAAGCAGATCAAATTTTGAGCAAAATATTTCGATTAGTGTCAAAACAATTAGCTTCAGCTCAGCCTTATCCACATTGGGTTATTCTCAAATCTTTTTTTAATGGCCTACAGTTATACTGATGTATATAACTCCGCGAATATCTGCTACTTTTGCATGAAAACTGACAGGATTGTTAATGCAACTATAAGCCTTAGAATATCATGTTTGTTTTTGGTATAGCACAAACCGACGTCGTAGAACAGCCGGAAATTGACCAGGACATCAACACCATTCAACAATCCATTGGTAGAATTTTGTTGACTACGAAAACTAAGAATATGCTGGGTCATATAGGTTTAAAAAGGAAGGGCAAATACGTAGACCTTCCATGCAATTTACATGATAAGTGGTCCTAACCAGGTTGATAGTGTTTTTTGTTGATTATTTGTGTTTGACTCTCCTTTCGGGGGCTACTTATGACATCTTATGACCTTAGTCCAGAAAGAACTTCAAACTTATAATACCACTGGAAGTAATACATAACATGCCTAATACCTCTACGCAAGCAATGCCAAGTGTCCAACGGCATTATTGGCATGGCTTTGGCAAATTTCACCTTACGCCTAGCAAGCTCTGAGAACTTTCTTAATATGGCCTGCCATAAAATATCTGCTGATGAAACATAAGATAATAAGAGTGGATTACCTTTAAGTGTTTCTTGTGACCAAAGGCATTTCCCTTGCAGATACTTCTCGGTCTTCGTTGCATGTACCTTTAAACATGAAAAGCAAAACCATGAGAAAACGAGGAAAATGGAAATTATTGTGAAACGTAAGAAAGAAAATCTTATAAAACAAATCACACACTACAACACAGTTCACCAAAGTAGTACTGTTACTGTGTCTCAATATATTTAATGTTTGGTATATTGATGGGTGACTCTACCACAGCATGCATCTTGAAAGACTACTGATAAAGAATAACGTAACAGGATAATTATTTGATGTGGTCAAATGTCTACAATAAATAATAACACTGCAAACAAGAACAAAATAATTGCAGTACGTATTGAATAAAAGCATAAAGTCTGTGCCAAGTCTCTCCATCATGTGGTTCTCTGCGCAAAAATGTTGGTGGTCTCTGAAGCACAACAGCAGATATTGTAATGGCTCTAAAATCGGGATTTTTCTACTATTATTCTTTTTTCTTTATATATTTTACGTTTTCTTCACTTCATTTCTGTTCTTATCATTAATGTTTATTATTTTCATACCTTTGATTTTTCTTTAAATCATTTTAGTTTTTCTAATGAAATTTCTATCTTTTTTATCATGAATCTTATTTTTCCTTACGTAATTTTTGCTTTCTTATATCATCAGCTAAAAGGTAAAGTATCAATTGTCCTTTGAGCAGTCTACCACAATAACTATATAACTTTAAATATAAGCTCAATCATCTCCCTTAAAAATTTTGCGATACATCTTCATCAGAACATTAGTGAAAAACGAGTAACGAAACTTCAATAATTAAGAACATACGCCAAGAGATGAATTTCGGTTTCTAAATTTAGTTATTTTTGCTTCCATTTACCTTCTAACCAAACCTGTTTGCCAAGAAAATTTCAAATAGGTTAATCATATCACTTGAATCTGAGTTAACTCCATTCAAAAAATTAAAGAATATCTTTTGCACCTTGTAAATTCATGAATCCAATATTAACGAAAGTTGATTTTTCTAATGCATGTCAAAAGGATAAGAAACTCAAGTATAGCAGATGTTTAACGAGGATGTATGGAGTAACTTATTAACACTTACAATGCGCTCACAGATTGCCCCAAACACCAAACGTGGTTCCTCATTCATGACACCTTTATCATCAACGGATGCCACAAATGCTGCATTAGCGTATGCCAAAGAACTCTGGAAACAAAGAATTAATAATTGATTACAATACTATTCAAAACTTTCGGTGAAAGAAGATGAGAAATCATCAGGAAATATAATCAGGACTTTTAACTGCAATGTTGGAATCTTCTTGAAACACGCCATCGTCTCCTTAACGCGATAACTAATACTAGAAACATAGCAAGGGGGTCCGTTTAAGTTACTTTTGCTCTTGAAGGGGAAAAGGGCTACAAAGGAAGGCGATAAACAAGAAACACAAGAGAAGGTGGGGATTACGGAAAAGGAAACGCGGAAGCTCTCAAAATTGCTTATGAAAATTTCTTCACCAACTTCAATGCAACTAATATTTTAACGAAAATCCATTAATCGACTAATGGAGATGGTCTTGATTAATCATTCACAATAATCTAATACCATAAATTCTATTACCATTTATCAGTCATGCAGCTTTACGACGAAAGGCGCTTTGAGATTATACATTGCATTCTCCTTATGTTTTCCCATTACAATGGCGATAGCGAGATTTTACAGAAGCGATGATACAGTAGTGGTCAAGAAGAAAAGAGACCGCAATACTCAATGATAGTTTAAGTGCGCGGAGTTGAGACGATCCTTGTTTCTTTTACAAAATATACAGCATGGAAAGTGCAAGAATACCTCAGTAAGTTTATCAAGAGATTTTTCGCTGTCACATACATACTATTTTAATAATGCGTCAAACTGTAAGCTGTCCTATAACGTGTCATCGGTTTGTATACTGACTATCAATCTAACGTCAAACCATTGCATGCATGCACTTGCAGACTCTTGCAAACTATGACTTTGGTGGATATGGAGTCAATGGTACAACTACGGTTCCATCTACAACTACAGGTATATTGATAATTAATTCAGCACGTAAAAAGGTCTTGAATAAGTAGTTTATCATTTGTCGTATCTTTTTCCTATTTGTTCTTCGTGC
The DNA here is from genome assembly GCA_010016065.2 of Carybdea cf. marsupialis auct. non (Linnaeus, 1758). Classification (NCBI taxonomy): domain Eukaryota; kingdom Metazoa; phylum Cnidaria; class Cubozoa; order Carybdeida; family Carybdeidae; genus Carybdea; species Carybdea cf. marsupialis auct. non (Linnaeus, 1758). Next base: position 14,037 of record JAAAKL020009360.1, read on the forward strand.
TTAAGAGAGAACAATGGGATAAAGGGAATCAAAATGAATAAATACAAACAATGGGAAAAGGCCCTGGAACAGTCACAAATTTCAGCGTAAGTACATTTTAAATATTCTCAGGATTTGAACGAGAAAAGACAAGAGTGGATAACGTCTTGCCTTACTTGAAAACTCATTCGTATACATAGATTTTACCAATAAAAGTTAACTACACTTGCATATATATATATATATATCAGTAAATAAATAAGAAAACGTTAGGAGGAAAAACAGTACGACTAATCTTCATCTACTTAAGAATGAACACGCAATGGACACGCAATGGACACGCAATGGACGCGCAATGGACACGCGGCTTCCGACGATGATCAACGCCACTTTCCCTAGCTTTTCTTTTAGTTTAAAACTTTGATATTCAGGAATTGTATAATTCTGACGTTCACGCCTACGGCAAATGACTACCCGTTGCCTTTTTTTTATCATAGTTGTAATCCCATTATCTGTTTTCAATTTCCTATTTCATACAATCGTTAGATTGCAAGTTGGCACCCACTACTTCCTCTTGTACTGTTACTGTGACTCTTATGCCCCTGCCTTTAAATCTCTTCCTGTCCACGCAACACTCGCATTTTCTACATAAACAATTCCTGAAGATGATACAATAACATAAAGCTGAAGACACAGTCTTTTGTTTGTTTTTTATAATGACATGGTAAGTAGACCTACGTTCGGTTTTTGATATCAAACAATGCAAGGAATTGGATGGAAATGGAGAACTTCCGTCAGCTGTAATCAAAACATAATACGTCGAGTACAGTAATCTGTTTAACTCAAAATATCATTTTAATACCACGAGCAAGAAAAAGCAAAGCAGTGAAATTGAAGCAAACGAGAGGCCTCAAGAAAGTAACATACTTGGATATTCACAAAAGAGTAGAGAAACCAAGAAGAATCAAGAAGCAAGAACATTTTAAGGTAAGAAAAGGTGCTTACCGCACTTCGTGGCATCACTTTGTAAGTGCGGAAGGTATGTCCTTTCGTGTTGTATGGGATATTCACAGCTCTGATAACCTAATGAAAGGATCAGACAGATAGTGCCATATATAAAAATAACTTCATATAAAGTTATAC
>JAAAKL020009361.1:0-15158 GCA_010016065.2 Carybdea cf. marsupialis auct. non (Linnaeus, 1758)
TCCTTGTGGTCAGAAAAGTGCCTTTTAGTTGTATTTCAATTTGTGTTTATTCTCGTTTGGTCATGTCCGAAGTTAAGATTATCAGGAATCGGTACTTCATCCTATTATTTGCTGTGGATTATGTTATTCACTCGTAATTCCAACACATAATAGAGTGCCCTTGTAGCAAAAAAGGTGCCCTTATAGTATTGTGCCCGTAACGTGTTGTGCCCCCCTCTCCGAAGTTCGAGATGCTTCCTGCGTCCCTGCCAGGTACTCCTTTACAATCAATACAAACGTTCTTTTTGAAGCTCTCAATAGAAATGATAATAATTGTAATATCGAAAATGATGGCGATAATCATAAATGTGATTAACTCTACATTATGGTTTATTTTCAAGGACATTTGCAATGGTGAAGCCAGATGCAATTGGAAAATTGGGTGAGTTGATAAAATAGCAGTTAATACTGGTTGAAGATAATTTTGATAACTTAAAGATGATCCCTTCTGTCTTTTTCCTATTTACATAGGTTGCGCGATAGACGAAGCTCGTTTAATGAAAAAAAGGAAATAGTGTTTTTCTGGCTAAGATTATCTAAATCTCTTTACATTTTATTTTGACATTGCAGGGTCATTCCTTGTCGATTTCTCTTGTGCAGATTGGTAGCTTTACAAAATTTTGTAGAAAGAAATGAAGGATTAAGAACGAAGGATGGCTTTAAGTTGAACATTGACGTCGAAGTCTTGTATGCACTGATAAATTGTAGTGGGCAAATATGCTTATTCATCAATCGTTCAACAAAAACTGGCAAAGTAAAGAACATGTACCAGTCTACTGAATAAATTGCCAGGAAAGCTCTCTGTGTCATCTCTTAACTTTACACACTTGTTCCCTTGACAACCACCGTCCTTGTTTCATCTTCTTCTCCCAGTTCGCCCCCATATGAACTTGGCTTCTCATTTTCCACCTTTTTGTTAATGTACTAGATCCATTGAGCATTGTTTTTACATCTTCTAGTCGTAACGAAAATCCTTTATGGTACACCCATTTTTTACAATGTCTGTAATTTGAGGATGATGTTAGTTGCTTTCTATAGTTCATAAGTGGTCTACTGTGGCTGGTCGGTGTTTATGCCTTAGTTTCCAGAGATCCCTCTTATTTCTGGGTATGCCTAGGGTCTTCTGAGGATTTAAAATGTTTCATCACATTCTTTTCAAGAAACTTTCATCCCGTCCCTGGCCTTGCTGTAAGCCTTTCGAACATGAACGAGTCAGCCAGGAGTACAAACTTGATGTTGCTATCCTGAATCTAAGCCATGGACATAGGACTATAAAAATCTGTTGACAGATCACTGACAATTGGGAGTCTGTCAAGAATAATCCATGAATAAAATATTCTTTTTATAACAAAGTCTCCATCAAGAATCAATAACAACAAGTGAATTTGTCAACATACACAAAACTCTACAATTTGTTTACGTTTTATCAACGTAAAGAGATTACGAATCATTTATTCATTACTGCAACAAACATCAATCACAGTGAAACTTCATATTGAAAGAGAATTTCAAAAGGTCAGCTTCGTTTGTAAATTATTGCTCCCATACCTTGAGTATTTGTAAATAGAGTATCTCGGGAAGGCGTGTAACCTGGCCGTGTTAATTTTTACTCTCCTGTCGTTAATCGGATATATATGTATTTAAAAGGGAGGTAAATAACCTGGAAGAACTGCGCCGCTGAGAGGAATTAAGTAAAATACTCTTCAAGCTTTCGAAGTTATATGTTTGCCAGTAAAATGTAACTGTTCTGTTCCAATACATTACACTCTATTGCAGTATGTGTTTGTGATGTCGTTCTGCATAGAAGTATTTTAAGAAAGATCTCCCTCCGCGTGCTTAGCAATGTCTGCACTGCCTATTAGCAGAAAGTCTGAGAATGGATAGGAGACGAAATGTTCAGCTGAAATGATCGATTTTTGTTGTTGTCAACAGATTATTAGTTTTTTACTTTAAGCTTCCAGTTTTTTACTTTAAGTTTCTCATCACCTGTAATCTCTTCAATAATTCTTTATTGGAAGTGCATATTACATAGATTAACTACATAATGTGAGTTTCTATTTAAAAATGATATACCTGTTGCAGTACCAAGATCGTTACAATTAATTCGGCTGTTTTGTTCATCTTCATCTTGGAATTCAGAGGGTGTCTCCTGCACGCCCAAAATCTATGCATCAAATATTGCACCCCATGATATATTGCAGTTCTAGATGTATTTAAAGTATTGGGTGGAGAGGTTTGCTTTTCGTGGCCTACCTTTTCTTTCACGTCTTGCTTGCCATGGTTATGAGCATCCCATGTTTCCTAGCCAAAAGATAAGGAGGCAGAGTAGCAGGAACTGTTTGGTGTCAAATAGACGGGTTGGAGCTGAAACATTTCCCTTATGTTTGATAAGTGGAGAGTCTAAATAACCGGGGTTGGAAATTTTTTAAATGTTGAGAACACCTTTTGCAGTAACAAATCGAGCTTACAAATTTCAAGCCTACACCCAATTCGAACTTACAACAACTTTATTTTAATGGAATAATTCTTTTTCACATAAATTGAAATTAAAGGAAGGGGTTAAGTGACTTGATGCTTCACTAACCTTCAAAATTAATGAACGTGGGATCCGTATAAAGTTGGTAAGATCGGGAAAATCTGAAATTTATTTCAGTCACTAGTTTATTCGGCAGCCGAGAGCATAAGTACGAAAACGAAATGTTTTGGGTATTCATTGAGCAAGGAAACAAAAATTGTTACAAGTGGAAGTTGGCTGTGCTTAGTATTCTACTTTCGAGTATAGATAGGTGAAAAGGTGTCTTATAACAGGGTGAGACTTAACTGCTTGAAACATAATTTTTCTTTTCTCTCTAGGCGATATTATTGATAAAATTCAGTCTGAAGGATTTGTTATTTGCAAAGCACAAAAAGTTCTCTTGACAAGGTAAGCCGAGTAATATTTGTTTCGTGTTATTGTGTTTGCTGATTGGATAAAGGAAGGCCTGATATGCTGACGTGTATGCACATTCTGAAGTCTGTAATTTAGCAAGTAGGTCGGCAAATGTCGGCAAATTAGCAAGTAGGGAAGAGGAATTCTAGGTTTCTATGCTAAACCATCGCTCAAATCCTCAAATTTGTTATGCCGGAGTTGCCTTATTTTCTGGATGCATAAGTTTTAAGGGAGGCGATTGTAGTTCATGATGGCAAGTAGTTGCGAAAGTCAATGCATGTCAAGAGTCAGATGACACCTCCCAATGTTTTGTATTTAACATGATTTGGGCAACTTCTTCTTCACTCATGGATAGAATGCTGACCACTTTAAAGTTCATGAAGGGTGACATGGATTTTATTTTATACAGTTCTAATTTATCATATTTTATTTGAAAAGACATAATAACAAAAGAAGGGTTGGCAGTGTATATCATTGTACTGAAATTTAGCAATCTGCAACAAAAGCAATCAATCAATCAATCAATCAATTGATCAATCGAGTACCATAGTGAATGACATGGTAGGTATGGCTTTCCATTTTCGTTTACGACTTCGCTTCGCATTTGAAAATTTTGAAGGCTCCTTGTGGAAGGATTCGCGCGAAGCATCTCCGTAGATATAAGATCTACGCATCACAATACTTCCACTCCAACTACCACATCAACGGAAACCTCAGCAGGGCTTGTTATGTGGGGGAACCTGTAATGCGCGTCAGTATACCACGCGCCAATACGTCTAAATACGACTACAATCTCAGCAGCAGCAAGGTTTTTCTGAGGGAAATATTTATGTTTAAAATGCCTTGGGTATCAGCGTCTGTGAATTGTATACAGGGAGATATTGTAGTGAGCTGAAAATAAAGCAACTTTTATTTTGTTGTTCCATTAGACATGAAGCAATGGACTTCTACAGTGAACACAAAGGAAAATCTTTTTTTGAGTAAGTATGGAAAGCCTTTTGTAAAACAGCAATGCACAGGTGGTTATCTGTTTGTACTTTAGATTTGTAAATTGTGTCTTTTTAAATCCGGCATTACTCGAGTGGTGAGGGGGAGAGTCGGTACCATCTGCAAAGGACTATCTAGGAGAAACAGTGAGAATAAACAACCTTTCGTTTCGCTATAATGAAACTGATTCGTTTTAACTAAGAGGATAGTTTCAGATAATTAACGTTCTCAATGGGCGTGGACAACATAAAACTTTGGTTATATACCTAGCTCTAAGCAGCGTAAGGCGAGGAAAATGGAGACGCAAGGACAATTTGGGGGTCCAAACCCCTAACTTTTGTTCTTTCGGTATAAGACAAAGTAAGAGTGACTTGGAATTCCGTCACCACTGCGACACACACAAGTAAGACTCGTACTGGTCTCCTGACTCTGTTTCAACTATAAGCCATGAAAATGTAAGTTTATAGTTCGACTCAAATCAAAGTCGTCGTCAGAACTAATTTGCTGTGTACTGGCTTCCCCGTTGTAGAGCAAGCAAACCACCTATCCGGTATGAAACGCAATCCAGTTTAGTGTCATTAAGGCTTTAGCAATTTAAGTTCGCTGTATTTCGAAAGTGACGAATCAGAGGAAGGATGTGCTAGACCCAGATCCTTTTATGAAATTAGCAGGGATAGTCTTAGATTATCGGAGCCTTGTGGCGAATAGAACATCAGCCAACAAAAAGTTTCTGACGATGAATGGCAAAAGCTTCAACAATGCTAAATACGTACGCACTTTGTAATAAACCTTTCTAAGTCAACGAATCTGTAAACCTGTCATTTACGCTGGCACACACTGTTCTAAACAAAAGTGACTACAAACAAAGTGATCATGGAGAATGTTTGAAATGGGATTTAACAGCTCACTGGAATCGAATCTTGGTTTACAGTTCTTTTTGAATAAGAATTTACCATAACATACAATATTCAGATGATAGTGGAGCAGTTACGTTAGAACGGAATCTGTCATCAAGATTATTGAATTGTCTGAATAAACTGATGTTTTCCTTTAAGCTGTCTGCTTCGGGAGTATTAGTAGATGGAATGTATAAGCATAGCCAGAAAGGCCCGCACGTTTCTTTGTTAGAAGACGCCTTTTGTAATTTGTAGAAAATAAAACGTGTGGCCGTATAGACAGATCCTTAGCACTAGTGAAATCTCTATACCGAAGGAAACCTGGGTACCTTTTTTAGAGGATCATCGCAGAAAGGGAAGGAGACCGGAAGTTACCCGTTCTTGGAGAGACGATCATGTGATTGGCTTGGGCTTTGACTCCCGGGCAAGGGCCTTCGGCAGAATGTTAACCTGGGCCGCGAGTCACGAGACGAGAAGCGGTTTTCAATAAAGGAACGGCCGTATTATATGATACAAAGAAGTAAGGGGCTGATTTTTCCTCACTCTTTCTTAAGTTTTGAACTTTAATGTGTTAAATACAAAGTAGAAGGCGTTCACAATAGTTTGTCTTGCTTATCAGACACAGGTCCACTTTGTAGCTATTTTGCACGTGAACTACTTGTGGTTCTTCCTAATACTTGAACAGTTTAATATGATGCATCAACGGTCCACTTGAGTGACACATCTAATCTGCTTACCCATGTCCTTGTTCTGCATACTCTCTGAAAGACACTTATCTACCGGTATATGTTTGGCCCCGCTGCACATCAAGGCCGCCATTGGCACTGGATACTGTACTTGAGGAATAAAGGAGAATACACCAAAAGGCAACTACAATTGGGGAATGTTTAGTCTATTTCCGGTTTATCGTTCTATAATATGAAGCTGTGCCCAATTATAGCTTCTCTTTCATCTTATTGTCCTTATTTGTTGCCTTATTTATACCCTTAAATAGAAGTAACGTCCTGTATTTGCACGCATCGCTTAAAATTGCGTGCCCAAAAGATAGAGATCAAAAAAATTACTAATCTGCAACAGCCAGGATTGATACTGTAACCTCGTAAAGATTTTTTGAGATTTCAGCCTGTAAGAGATACTCGTGTATCTACTGGACAATAGACATTTTCTTAAATTTTCAGATGAAACTATTTACGTGATCGGATTGAAAACACTAGCATAATACAACTAACAAATCACATGAAATTTGCTGACAACATTTTAATGAGGTCAAAGTCTACAAGAACTATTTGCTGTACCCATTATGATTCCTCAACAGTATGTCTACAAGGAAAGTATTCCAGTATGACTAACTCTGAATCTTATAAAAATACTCTTTTCATTTGGCGCGATCTAGCACCAGCACGGTGGTGCACAGTAGCTCTCTACCAAAGGTGCTTGTCGGGAGGCCGTCAGAATAGGAATCCGGTAAAGGCTCAAAAATGAATGAAGAAAGAAACATGTTGTAATCTCGTTATGCTTTCCAATATTCAAGCTTGGATATTTTACCTCAAAATTGTGTTTAAGTATGCTCTTATTACTCTCCCCCTAGGACTCTGATTGATTTTATGACGAGTGGCCCAATAGTAGCAATGGAGCTGATGAGTGAACAAGCAGTGACGAAATGGAGATCTTTATTAGGTATGATTGATCTTTTATAGTGTTGACAAATCTGATGGTATAATGGGAGTACGAACTTCCAATGTAAGGTGCCCACGCTGTGCTGCGATAATGACGTTCTTTACTACGCATTGTACGTTTTAATGAACCCCATAATTGTGATGCAAGAACAAAATATGCAATTTATTCCTGTTGATTAATTAAACTGTTTAAATCATATTATTGATTACAATGTGGCAATTACAACTTGGAAGGGGAGACAAATTTCAATTTGTTGTGTTTCTTTTTCTTTTTCTACAGAATATACATGTAGACTTTTATTATGAATCGAGATGAAGAGCGTCAGTGTAGATGATAGTTCGATAAAGCGATGTCTCTTTGCGCAACGCACACTAGTAGCTGTCTATACAAGTCTTAAAACGATGGCAAAAGTACATGTAAACTTTTTGTTCAGCCTCTCATTGAGGCGTATTAAGGTCATCATGCGCCATGGCGGCGGCTCTTTGGATGGTAGCCTTACCTCAATTAGGGTGAACCAAAGACATTTCATTGGGTTGAACCCACTGATGTCTTAAATAGACTGGATCGAGCTTCCAATTGTTTCCGACAGCAAAAAAGTGTTGTCACGAATACTAGTCGCCAGAAGTTAAAATAGTGCGCGAAGGTCCTCAATGTTACTTAACATTGTTTATAAGCTTTGTTTGACGGGGACTGAAATAACGTTTAGTGACTGACCTTGCTTCGAGGAGGTAAATGCTCCATCCAGAGATCAGTGGTTGAACCAGAATGCCAAATTCTAACTCAAGAGCCGAACTTGTTAGTTAAGAAATGGAGTGAATTGACAGAGAAACAAATACGCATATGCAAGGACAACTTTATATATGTAGATTGAGTGACAAAATATGTCGATCATCCCGAATGAACTCTATCTTGACTATGATTAATACTGGGAACTGTTAAATAGTGTGAATACTAGGTGTTCTTTACAGGTGCATGAAGCAGGCAAGTTGTACAACCTTGCATAAAGATTTTGTACTTGGCTCTTGGTCATGCTGTAAAAAGTAACCTTTTCATCCGTTTTTTCTAGTTCCAGTTTCCTCGATTTTGGGATATTCTTAACCGTAGAGTGCCCGTCTGTAAACAATATTTTTAATTTGAAAGCGTTCGATTCCAGTAAAATTGCTCTACCTCCTAATCAGTGGATTGCAAAGACTGTAATTGGTCACTAAGTAATTCTATGACACGTCACACAACCTCAGTCCGTCGAAGAAATTTATCGTCTGGCGGGACTTGATATTTTCCACTACCTTCCCTAATAATGACTGCTTTTGTTATGGATATTTATTTAATGTTGTTGTTGTTATGCCAATGTTAATATCTCGATTTAAAGGTCAGCTTTTCTTCGAAGGAGCGTGTTTTTTACTTCCTAATGGCTTTAAACTCCCCAAATTGATACTTTCTACCATCCATCATCTTCCTTAATTATGTATATGTTGTAATGACTATTTACATGATATGCAAATTGATTTTATGCAAATTTTTAGATCTTGATTTAGGGGTCCTCTTTTATTCAAAGGAGCAAGCTTATAAAGTTCTTGTTTGCCAAATTTAACATCGTACAGGAAACACATGACTGCCCGCATTCTGTTATGCATTGAAAATTATTCATGAGATGTTATAACATTGTAGTAAATGTTTAGATAACGGCCGATGGTTTCCCCGTGTTGGCTGTTGGTTACTATGTGTATGTGTCGAAGTTTAGTTTTGAATCAATACTAGCTATGGGCTACGAACTGTGCAATTTGGCATGGCTTGTGCGTCTTGTCATTTCATGCTACAAGCAGGGTTCGATTTAGAGGATAGTTGAGTAGGCCATCGTCACAAGTCTTCCTTTACAACGGGCGTACCCTCTTCGTGGTGATAAAGCCGGACTCCAGAGATATCGCAAAGATATCGCGTTAATGCTAAGGCAGTTTTACCCATGTTCAAATTTATTTACGATGATTTGCTATATCAAAAATATTTTTAACCCAATGTTTAAAGGGCTTGTCATGAATAGCAGTGACCCACCCATGTTCATGCTCCATATTGTTGTTCTTTTTCTTGGTGTTTGCACTACCCAAATGACCTACTACGCAAGGCAGTTCTTAACACCACATCTATAGAGAGGGTTAGGGCCGTTCGAAATGATCCAGAACGTTTTTGAGGTATAGAGGGAACATTATCTCCAATATGAATGAAATGGGGAACTTTAGTTGTCTTTCCGGTTGTTATACTAGCGAACTGCCCGTGGCTTCCGTTCTTTCAAGAGAATCTTTTCATGTCCAGTACATGCCGCTCATTCACAAATCTCGTCTGCTGTACGTCGTTTCCAGGTCCGTATTGTCGATTGACTGTCAGTCCCTTCAACGCAGATCTGCCATCGCTTTTCCTGAATACAGATGCGGCAACAGTAATAAAGAGCCAATAGTGTGCTTCCGCCACCTTTCGTACTTTGTGCCTTTAATTACACTCTTCGCCTGTCAGTATCGCCACTATGGCCCATCAAGTATATGTAATTGTGCAAATGTAAACGCTACGGTACTTTTCCATCGGTAGTGCTTGATCAATCTCTCATAGTAAATCATTTTAGAATATGTGAGGGTATATATTTCGTTTTATCACATTGCAAAGGTCCTACAAACACTCAGAAAGCGAGAGAGGAGGCACCCCAGTCAATCAGAGCGAGGTATGGAACAGATGGAACTCGCAATGCATGCCATGGGTCGGACTCAAACGAATCTGCGAAACGAGTACGTTTTGACTTTTCATTTTTGTGTGGTGGAGGTGGAGAGCTATGTCTGATATTTATTTCGAATGACTTTGCTTCCCTCTGAATGTTTGCCGCAAGTAGAAATCTGGCTACGCCCCGGAACATCGTCGATTTATGTAATTTTATGTAACTTTTGTCAAACAAATCTCTCCCTAATCTAAATGCTCCAAACCACTGTTTATGGTTAGAATATGCAGCACTTGGACTTAATTGTGGGAATTACAAGAAAGTACATGGCAAACATGGCTAGATAGAAGGATTTTACCGTTAGCGGAGTTACATCGTCTGCTAGAAAATTGGATTTAATAATGGAGTTAGTTAGATTATATCGGGGAGTTAATTCTGGACGTTAATTTGGTTGCTTATTTACATTGTTTGGTTAGGTTACGTGGGTTAGATACGTTTAGTAAGTTATTCTGCTAGTGAGTTAAGTTAGTTAGTTAGTTACTTAAATTAATTAGGTAGGTAGGTTAGTTAGTTAGGTTACTTTAGTTATATTAGTTGATAAGGCTAGTTTAGTCTTGTGATTTAGTTAAGCTCGTTAGTTAGGTTGTAAGTTTGGTTAGTAAGTTTGTTTGAGTCGTACGTTTTGTGTATGCAATTAGACCAGTTACGTTGGTTACAGAAGAGGATTTTGACATTTTTACTTTTCACTAGCATCTCTTCTAACTTGGTATGTTGAAATCCTCTCTTTCAATGTGCTGTGGACAGTATGATGGGCCGGATGGCTGTCCTTCCATGGCCAAGTCACATGGCATGGAGAGGCTGGTCTCCAAAATTGCGTAGAGCTGGATAGGATTTCCACCGTTGGAGTATCAGGAGCTAAAGTGGCGACAAGTGAAAATTGAACCATGTTATCACCGGGTCACCATAGCTGAGTTGGTAGAGCAACACGCCGCAAATGCTTGGGTCCCTGGTTCGTATCCCGGTGATGACATTTTCACTTTATTCTAACTTGGTATTCTCAAATCCTCTCTCCTCTATAATAGGAGGGTTTTGTTAAATAGGTGAACTAATTTCGATATGTAATATTCTTTCTATTGATCATTTGTGAAACGGGGTTTGCCAGTCTGCACAAGAAAGAAAACGGCTGACCTCATTCCATTTAATGGCCTTAAAAATATCTGTCATTTAGTGCTCACTACAATAAAATGATACTAAGCGCTTCACAATAGATTATGCGTTCTATTATAGGAATGTGATTTCTTCTTCGGCCCCAAGAAAAGAACAGGAGCGTGCCAGTTGGATGACTGTACCCTGTGTATTATCAAACCACACGCTGTGTCTGAGGGTCAGGCTGGGAGTATCATATCAGCCATAGCAGCAGCCGGGTTTGGAATAGGAGGTCTACAACTTTTTAGTTTGGAGAAAGCCAATGCAGAGGAATTCTACGAAATTTACAAGGGCGTTGTCAATGAATATAGCGTAAGTATTTTGCAATAATGCTCTTTCATTCAATTTCCTTCTTGTTAATACTTGTTGAGTGTTGTCCTTCAAATATTCGCAATAAGTGAGTTAAGAGAGCACTTAAATTTGTTACTATTACAGGTTGCTAGCTTAATAGGTCATGCCCATGCGGTCAGGTTCAGGAGTCGAATCGGCTTACTCCATTGTAGTGTCAAGGATATGATACGTCTGAATTGTCATTCTCAACATCTTCCCTCGGATCGCGCAATTCCAACTAGCTAATTAAGTACCTTGGCCTTTTAAACACCCGGTGTCTTTCCTTTCTACTTATCTCAAACATTAGGTATCTGTTGTACTTCTGTGTGAAATGTTCAGGTTTTAACTCAATTCTTAAATCAAAGCTTGTCTACGTTAATTGGGATTAAATATCAAATTTTAACCAAAGGAGAAACAACCCACTTTGGGTGATGATGCAAAATGGGAGATCATTCTAGCTGTGTTATTTGGAAGATGGGATATCATCCTAGAAATGCCAGCTGAGTTGATTCCGTTTTTACTGGGCTGCCACCTTATCGTTAGAAACTTTCGACGCAATGATCCAAAATGTGCCATTGTTTTAGAATGGTTGTGATCTTTTTAAGTACATAGCCCAGCCCCAGAGATAGAATACATGGCTAGGACCCGGTGCAAAGTTAGAATTCATTACCAGGGACAAGTGCATAAGTGCAATTGGTGGTCGTAACACGGTAAATAGTTAGAATTGATCGCCAGGTCCAGGTGCTTAATCAGAATTCCTGGCTCTTTCCACAGCCTATCCCAGAGATTTTCGAAGACTAAAGAAACAATAATGAGTCCAACTGTGACTCATTATGATCTGATGACAGGGGTTAAATTACTCAGCATTTAAAAGTAGGTTGAGGAGGTAGTGTTTGTTGGAGGTTGCTTTGGTAGAATATTGTTTTAAGTATTGAATCAAGGTTTACAATCAGATTTAAACTGGCTTGACCATATATACATCTTCAGTCTGGACACTCTTATAAACCGAATTTCTCATGGTGATTCCTATGATAAAAATCAGGTCAGATAGCACACAAAACGGTCTTTTAGACAGTTTTGGGATTTCTTTTGCAACCAATAAGGTACACAGGGACCTCAGTTCGAAGCATTGCCAGCCGCGTACTTCCGGCTTCCCACGGTCTTTTAATTTAGAAAACTGTGGCTTTACTTTAAACTGCTTTTATTTTATGGAAAGAGAGAAATGCAATCCTTGTCCAACTGGTTCTTCTTTTAAACTGATCTTTGAGGGGGCAGGGGGGGGGGGGGGTTATGCGAAGGAGGAGCTTATGTGGAGAAAGGTGCTTGTATAAATATTTGTGTATCTTTGAAAAGTACTAGCAGATTTATAAGAAATGATTCCCTTAATTTTTACTAACTGAAGACCGTGTGATTTAGTTATTCCTGGTTGTAGTTAATATTGCATATCGCTAAAATCCTACTTAACGTTCTCTTCCTTTTCCTCCTACTCTTCCTCCTCCCTATCATCATTCTCCTCGTCGTCATTTCTCTAACCTTTTCCTCCTCCTTCATCGCCTAGTTTTTGTGATCCTCATTGTTCTCGTTTTTCTCAGTGTTCTTCTCTTCCTCGCCATCCCTCTACTTCTCACCATCTTTCTCCTCCTGACCATCCTCCTTCTCCTACTGATCACTCACCTTCTTTTCACTACACCTGTCCTCTTACCATCCTCCTGCTCCACCTCACTATTTGCCTCCTGGCCTGCCTCCTCCTTCTCCCTCCTCCGATCATCATCATCATCATCATCATCATCATCACCATTATCATCATCATCATCATCATCATCATCATCATCATCATCATTATCATCGTCATCATCATCATTGTCTTCCTAAAGGTCGTCAAAATCACTCTCAAGATCATCATCACCATCACTCTCATCATTATCCCCATTTTCATTATGCTTCTCATCATCAGTTGCTGATCGTGCGAGACGTTATCACGACTACAAGGAAAGAAATCTCATAAGGTGTTTTTGTAGTGAAGATCCTCTTCCTTCTACTAAGTGGCAAGGATACATTTATTCCTCAATACACTATTATTCAAGGAATTCATATATCAGTACTCATCATGTCGCGAAGGAGCTGATGTTGAGGCTTATCATGGCTAAGTTCACAGTGCTGGTCTTTGCAATTGCTTGTGGGCACGAGGTTTCTTCTTCATGGGAGAGCTCCTTTGGAAATCCCCTTATTGAAAGAGGTGCTCTTTTAACAAGGAGTGTTTTTGAAGAAAATTCAATGTGTTAATTTAGGTTATGACCTACAACGTGTGATGAAGTCAAGGCGTCAATCTCGAAGGAGGGATTAGGCACTTATAAGTATATGCAGAGTTTAGGTATTGGAACGCCACCGCAGATATCCGCTAGGGATTGACATCTGTAAAGTGCGGTAACAAATATTGCTTCCTCGTTTAACCATCGACTTATATTTGTGGTTCTCCGGATGATCACGCCCAAACTGGCGATGGCATCCGGAAGTTGGTCCGTTTTCGCACATAATGTGACTATAGTTATGTTCCTACGAAGGTACAATACCAGCTTAAAGTACCATTTTAACTCGTCATAACGTGAAGACATGCTTCATACCAATATTTTGGTATCATGTATAGTTTGATAGGATGTTGTCGCTAATCTTTCTCGCCTGAAATTTTGTGTCTGCATAGTCCGTTTTTCATACATTTTTTGAACCTTTGTTGCCACTATGGAATTATGTTGATGTTGTTGTTGTGTTTGATAATTTTGGTATCAGATAAGTCCACTTACCTGGAAAACCTAGGATACTCAGGCAATTTAGATTTAGGAAAGGAAATGGTGGAAAACGTAGGGACTTTTTGAAATGCTCAAGGTAAAGTCAGATAATTGCAAAATTCAGGGAAAGTTGAAATAAAGTGACAATAATTCCGGTTTTAAGTGTCCGGATACTTTCTTGGCAATGGTGATCAATATTGGCATGCAATAGTGTCAGAGAACCGTAGGGAAGTTTGCCCAAAATCTTAGGGAAAACCTGGAAAACTCAGGGAATTTGTGCAGCACAGAAACGTCATAGTTGTTTTCTAAACTCGGTGATATTACTGGCGAGAGGCGATAATTGAGCATGTTACTTCGTTAGTTTTCTCCTTTCAGGATGCTCAGATGATGAAGAAAGAGGCACCTGTTTTCCTTGATTCCCTTCTTCCACCAATGCTTTTAAGTTGCAACCAGCTTCCATTGGTTTACTAAGTAGTGAATTATTTGTTTACAAGCAAGACATAAAGGATATAGATGTGTGTGTCTTTTACACAACTAAATCTTAGAGGCTGCTTTCGCAAGTTTTTGTAATTTCTATTCCTTCGTCCGGCCAACGAAGAATGCGATCTGCATTTGGGCTTTAACAGTACCAACGATTAAAAACACTGTACAAAACGTCCTTTAGGGAGACTATGTTGTCATGAGCATCCCTACAAATTCTTTCAGCTATATTGAATTTACTAGGAATTGAGGAGACTATGTTGTCATGAGCATCCCTACAAATTCTTTCAGCTATATTGAATTTACTAGGAATTGCTACCAACAATTTTTTAAGAGTCATACTGTACCCATCGGTGCCTCGGTGCTTCCGTGTTATGTGCTCGGTGCTTAGTGTATGGACAAAATGCGTATTGACTGATTGTAATTTGAGATGTTTCCAAAGCACTCATTATTTAGCTAGCAATGACTTATGTTATAGAACCCGGGTGTTTTTGTGTCACGTGGGAACCCTGGACAAAATTCTGCGCATTCCACCCCACATCTTGATATTATACGAAGTATATCTTACCGAGGCGTTTGCACACGCACACTGAACTGCCAAATTTTGCAGATGATTTTTAATCTGTCTTCACTTTTACCCTTTTTTGTTTCTTTGCAGTCTATGGTCGATGAACTCTGCAGTGGTGCATGTATCGCCATTGAGATAAATTACCCAGATGCACCCAAGGAATTTCGAGAATTTGTTGGCCCAGCAGATCCGGTATGCATTCGTACTGTTTTCTAGTATTTAAGAGTTAAAACGATATATT
Organism: Carybdea cf. marsupialis auct. non (Linnaeus, 1758); assembly: GCA_010016065.2. NCBI lineage: Eukaryota > Metazoa > Cnidaria > Cubozoa > Carybdeida > Carybdeidae > Carybdea > Carybdea cf. marsupialis auct. non (Linnaeus, 1758). The sequence goes on from JAAAKL020009361.1 coordinate 14,835, forward strand.
TTCCCAAACGGTCCTGGTATGGTAGTGGAAGTGATCCTTGTCGTCGTCCTCGTTACTATTATTAATATGATGATGGTACTAGTTATGACGATGATGTTGATGATGACTTGTCATTATTATCGTTGGCGTCATCATAATCATCATAATCATCACCATCATCATCACCACCATCATCATCACCGTCATCATCACCATCATCATCACCATCATCATTATCACCATCATCATCATCACCATCATCATCATCATCATCATCATCATCATCATCATCATCACCATCACCATTATTATCACCATCATCATCATCATCACCATCACCATTAT
>JAAAKL020009362.1:0-15158 GCA_010016065.2 Carybdea cf. marsupialis auct. non (Linnaeus, 1758)
TTTAACAAGATCATAATCATAACCGGCAGTACCTCTATTGCCCAATTTTCCGGTTAACACATCCTCATCTGATCACGGTTAAACAATAGTGGAGCTTGACGCTAATTAAAGATTTGGTAAAGAACGATCGAGCAACACAGAAATTACTGCAATCAGAGAATATATTCCAGTGCAAAATTTACCTGTGAATGTGTAAATTGTTTTAGCCCTAATTTGATAAAACCACTTAACGCCTACTTTATTTCCCTCCCATGAATGCGTCAATACAGGAGATATGACATGTTTCGCAAATCATGCTATAATACTATCGATTTGTCTGGAGACTTGATGTCTGAAACTGAAGGTCACATAGTCCTACTGAGGATAGTTTTTTATTTGGCCATATTTTTTTAAATTCAACGCTGGATATCTGATCATCTCTGCACTAAATAATGCTACTATTAAGTCGACAAGCGTGAGTACTTAAAGATGGAAATACCATTGGTTGAGCTAATAGCAATACGAAAAATGCTAGGTTGCTGCTACTCGGCTTGAAGACTTCCATAACAAGCTGTTTGAAGTGATTTTGGTCTCATGACTTTGTTCATTACGTTAATTTAGCAGTCTGTGCTACTATAGCGCTCGTTAATCGATATTAAACAAACACATTGTCCTATAACTGTTTAAATATGGAAAAGAGGCTGGCTCTAGTTATGCAATCTAAATAAGTCAAACTATATGTGACATGAATTTTCATGACAGAGTACTTACACGAAAGATCTGTATCTGTATCTGTAGATATTTTCGCATTTGCATTATTAGACATCTCATACATGTAGGGTTGCAATGAAATGTATCCATATGTAAATCTCTCCTCTTTTTCTCTATTTTATCTACGAACAAGGGTGCTTGTTAGAGAGTTATTGTATTCAGAACAAAATTAAGAATATATCGGCCTGTAATCGTTTGCAAATTAAAACAACCAGAGTCACTCCAAATGTACTGGTTCTCACTGCGAAAAGAGTGTTGTTGTTGTTTCAATCTATGGTCATGCGATCTCTTGTCGCCTTCACGATGCATCTTCTCTTGTATTGTACCCCTTCGTTAACTACTTTAAATCTAACCTATTGAAATCTCCGCCGCCAAAGCATGTAGTTGTTTAAAAGAAAGAGAATAAACTGGGAAGTTGCCTTTGAAATCACACCTCCCTCATTAATACCTTAAGAATAGTCAGCGGGCATTTGTCGTTGTTCCTTAATCTTATAGCTAGCATCTCTTTGAACACTGCTTACGATGCCTGAAATACCTTAAGCGTGACCATGACAAGCGAAAGTACTACTAGGAACTTTAACAGTAGGAAATTCTGATGGTAATGAGCACGTTTGTGCCCAGATGTTAGTGATTAGGTTTTCGTGTTTTCGATCCCAAGGCAGCAATGGCACATGCTATCTATCAATTGGAGACACTAAAAACAAGGATTTATGTCTTGGACTGCTAGCAGTATGTCATCAGTATGAGGAATGGATAAATCATGTAAGTAATTTTGCAAGTTTATTCTCGGTTAGTTTAGTTACTTCTTCATAACAATTTAGTTCTTTATCGCCAGATGCTGATGCATTGTAGATGATGTCATGTCCCAGCTGTTCCTTGTACGTATACTTTGGAAACTAGAATTCAGAAAAACTTGAATTCAAAGTCGCTGCTAGAGCTGTCTATCTCATCTTGCTTGCCCTCACTTTTCGTTGTTGGAGGTATCATAAATCGAATTATCTCTTGCGGTCTATTCCTTGCAGAGAAGAACAAGTATATTTCATCAGATGTTTGATTAAAAGCTATGTCTCTATGAGACGGAGGATTTGCATAAATACAAATGATAAAAAACCAAACCTTTTATATTAAGCATAATCTGAAAATGTTGTTTTCCTATATCCTGACATGCTCAGAGCTACTGGTAACACTGAACACTCATTACGTCAGGGTCACTAATTTTATTTCTTTCAAGTTACATCAATAACAAATAGTAAATAAGTTTATTTGTTTTCTCCATTATGTAAACTAATTCAATGTCTAATAACCTTTTATCCTATACTGTTTGCAAAAAGCTCTAATCTATACAACCATAGTTTGTGTTTAAATAGTCGGCACATTTAATGGATCAGCATTCAGCAATAAGACCTTTAACGTTCTGCTAGAATCTACAAACTCATGTATTTGAATAAAATCTGCTCCTTGGGTTAACTGTCTTGCCTCTGGCTTTCTGTAACTGAACCCGACGTCTGCTCCGGTATGCAGCATTTGACTGTTCTAAAGCTGTTCCAGAACGCTCTTACGTATGGCTGTGTCACAAACTATCACGAAGCCACGTTCTTCTTTTCTTGGTAAAATGTCTGGTGTATAGTGCCAGAACGCTGTTCTACTTTATCCTATACTCATGCCTATGATATATGCCAAAATGTAGTCAGCCTTAATTGACAAATGTCCTGCAGCAGTAAGCTTTCGCTGCTCTTATGATTTTCTTAAAACCCTTTGCTCCTCTTGGGGATTTAAGTCATGTATATCGCAGACATACAGCGTAAATATGGTACTGGAAAAGGAAGTACAAACATAAAATATAATCTGCGATAAAAAACAGAGACGGTTGACTATCTTCCGATGAAATAGAACAGTAGTAGAAAGTGACTGACTTGTGAGGAAATAAGGTCTCATTTACAGACAAAAGCAGATAAAATTTAGCAAAATTGAAGAAGTAACATTTTGGTTCCGACGTAGCAGGAAAGGGAAAAGCTACTGAGGTTAAGAATTCTAGAAGGTGAAAGTCATTGGCCTGATAACAAATGCCACTACTGAAGGAGAGGAACTGGCGATCAGGCTACACACTGCAATTGCTTTAAGTGCATGCTACGCCATGTAGTGTAGTTGCGTCATCACATTAATCCATACGAAAGAAACACTTCGTCATATGCATTTCATTCTGTAGAAAAGCAAGATCTATGTAATCTCGGGACCTTATTAAGGTGTCAATATTCAAGGACAATAATAATATGTTTCCATTTTCGTATGCATGGTGGCTACAGCCACATTAATCGGGAAGGGAGAGAGTTCTCTTCTCATGCTAAGAGAAGCAGCCATTAAAAATTAAGTACTGTAAGTGATGATCATAAAATATACAAGAATTTAAAACATCAGAAAAGAGAGGAAAGATGACTTTAGGAGAGCAGTAACAAAAACACAAGGGAGACTGGTTTTTGAGGAAGTAAAAGAGAAACTGGAAAGGTTATTGAAAAGTGCTGTTAATCGAATTAAAACGCGTATGTATAGAGATAGCTATTACTTGATCGTGGTGTAGCTATTTTTTCACGTTAGCATCTTTGCCTGGTATCAAACACTCGCTTAGGCCCGGAGCAGAGTTTCGCTACCTGTTTGTTACTGCGTGCTCTCTAAATGATAGAACTAAGTATTGGGCATTAAATATAGTCTCACAAAGACAATAGCTGTAGTGCTACACAGGTAAAGAATCGAGAATCAAGCGAATCAATTTTAATATATTAAATCCACTTCTGCCCACCCTGTCCTACTCTTCAATGGGTGCTCGCTACCCATTTCAACTAATAGCCGAGCCAGAACAGATTTCCCTACCCATTTCTACATCCTTTCCTTTCACATTTCTACATGCTTTCCCTACCCATTTCTACATCCTTTCCCTTCACATTTCTACATCCTTTCCCTTCACATTTCTACATGCTTTCCCTACCCATTTCTACATCCTTTCCCTTCACATTTCTACATGCTTTCCCTACCCAATTCTACATCCTTTCCCTTCACATTTCTGAATCTCCACGGGCATGGTAATCTATGCTCTGATAAGCTAGTTACAGCTTAACTAAGAGATTGTAAATACTGGATGTGGGAAATGACGTAAATGGTGCACAAAAGAATGAAGCATATCTGTAGTTGCCTTGGGGGGGGGGGGGGCTTCAGACGGCACTCGAAGTACGAATAATCAGAATCTGGAATAGCTGATTGATGTTGAATTTCTGATCACTCAGTATACGTTAGCCCTTTAATGCTGGGCTTTTTGCACCACTCATTTTGCTCGGGAAAGGGAGGGGGCAATTTTGAACAACCTAAGCAACATCGCAACGGTAAGCCCCAAGGTACCGAAGTTAAACATATGTTTAGCACCATCCTGTATTGCTGAAGTGGTGAATACATTTTGAAATTTGAGCTATAGTTAATTAAATATGAGCCTTTGTATCTATCATGGTCATTTGCCAAGACTTGTCAATATGAAATTTTTGCAAATGGTGCGTTATTTACAAATTTTCCTTTACTTTAGCTTTTTACTCACAGGAGACCTATGAAAATCCTTCACTTGTATATGGTACATAATAGACCAAGGAATCAAAGCATTATTTGGCACAAAAAGTAGGAACCATTTTTAAATTGGAAATTTGTCAATGTAAATAGCCATCTCGAGTTCCGTTTTTGGTAGACTTTCGCCCCCACTACGACTTTTCAAACGCAAATTCAAAGCAGTTCCGACAAAAATGTAAATATCGAAACACTACTTTTTTTAATCCTTCACTCAATACAAGGCAGGGTTGCCACTACAAGGTATTGAGTTACTTTGAAAGAAGTAGAAATAGAAAGTAAACTGAAAATTAGATGTTATTAAAGACAAAAATACATTAAAAATTACCAAGAAGATGGCGATTGACATTAGATTGAAAAGTGTCAAGATCATAAGTAAGAGGAAAGCAGTCTGAAGACAGAGAGTTCCAGATCTTGGCAGTCATAGGGAAGAAACTGTTAGCATAGACATTTATTTTTGTTTTCGGAATACAAGCAAAAACTTCTACCGAGATTCAGCATACGGAGAGGACCTTGACCCGATGAGGGGAAGAGGAACCAACTCAGTCAATTCAGAAGAACGCGTACCAAAGTAATACCTGTAGAAAAGACTTGAAGATGCAACATCTCTAAGGTGAGACAGAGGTTAAATTTTTCTGGCCAGTTCAGTCCCAACCGCACGAGAAATTCATCGTTCATCCTTGCTATGAGGCAGCTGAGTCTTTCAAGCATTGAAAGTCACTTGCCACCTTCTACCCCACTCTACAACAGTGTTTAAGTTAGATTTCAGTTTTGCAGCCATTATTCCCTGTGATGACACCTGTGATGCCCTACTACAACTAGAATATAAAGTAGTATCATTAGAATAAATTACAAGCGGACACGGCACAGAATCTGATAGATCTTTGATAAAAATTAGAAAAAGTGTGGGGCCCAAAATAGAACCTTGAGGGCCTCCTCATTTACTGAAAACAAATAAGACGACTCGCCATTCAAAACTAACATAATATTGCGATCACTTAGAACAGATGAAATGATCGCGAAAACGTCACCACCAATGCCATAAGCTCTGAGTTTATGTAAAAGACCTGCATGCCAAACCTTATCAAAAGCCTAGGAAATATAAATAGAAAATGCCCTGGAGCAACCAGATCTATCAAAACTCCTATAGATTCGCTCAGCTACCACGGTGAAAAGATCAGCAGTAGATCTAGAGGAACGCAAACCAGACTGTACTTGAAGGCCTATCCTGTCAAAGTAAGCCACCAGTTCCATATCAATCAACCTCTCAAATACCTTGCTGACAACAGACAGAAGGCTCATGGGGCGATAGTTCTCGGAAAGTGATCTTTCCCATTATTCTTAAAGGCAGGCAAAACTAATGCAGTCTTCCAACATCCAGGGAAACAGAAATATTTCAGACAGAGTTTTTAAAAGTTTGGACAAGATCGACGAAATTTCAGGGACACAATTCTTTAGAAGGACAACAGGAATCATATCTGATCCCGAAGCCTTAGCAGACTCAAGATTAGATATCACATCAGCAACTAGCCTCGGAGTATTTTATCTACTATTTTATGACAGACATAATAAAAGTAGCAGTCAGAAAGTTTTTAATCTCTAATGCTTGCGGGCAAGGAAAAATAGGCAAACAAGGGAACCTGGGGGAAACAACATCCCCGGTGATTACCCGAAAAGGCTTCAATAAAGAGACAAAGCTTTAGAAATGTTTGAGTTTGGGAAGACAACTCTATTCTAAAGCTACATAAGCATTCCATAATCATAAATAATGTATATAAATAATCATAAATATAATAGCCACGTGATCTCTATCTATTTTTGTAGGGTATGCCAAAGGAGTGACATTTCTTGCCATCATAACTGGAGTCATCATTCTGTTAGCAATTGTATACTATGTCGTTCAAAAAATACGATGGTACCTATTTCGGGGAGGTGAGCTTACTGAGGAGGTTCCCGATCTTGGAATGTTTGGCTTTGTACCAACTCATAGTAGCAACGAAGAAATACCATTATTTGAAGATGAAAAGGTTGCAGAGATAATACTACGTTTAACGTATGAAGGTAAATCCAATCAGATTTGTGGAACAGTTGAAGATATCACTCAACTGGATCTCAAGGGTTGGTCTCATATACGTTATCATTTTAGAATTGTTGATAAGAAACATATTCGATACAGAAGTCCCCTTCTTTCAAGGAAAAGGTTGGACAAGCCAGTGAATTTCAAACTATCTCCGGTTTTGCCAGTAGATTTACACGATAAAGTTTTACGAGTTCGTCTGTATGGTATTCTGAGAAAATTGCCAAATCCTTTAGTGACTGAGCACTGCATAGGAGAAGCCCACGTGCAACTAGGAATGTATGAATCTACACTTCAAGAAGGAAATACTGCGTCTGCTCGTTATAGATTTTTACATAAAAGTACAGCTTTCCCTGACCCTTGAATGACTGAGCGACATATTGAGGAGTTCAGATTCTGTGATGCAAGATCCTGTGACACAAATTCTGTGATATGAAATTTTTGGTATAGATTTCTATGAGATAAAATTATGTGATACAATATTTGGTGATTTGAAAGTTGTGTATAAAACTTTGTGATATGAAATTTTGGGATGTGCAGTTTTGGGATGTGCAATTATGTGATGCGAAAATTTGTAAAATCAAGTTTGCTTATCTGAATTACCACCTAGATTTAATCGCTTTTACAAATAAAGGCGTGTTCTTACTGAATTCGTCCATTTTTAGCTTGCGCCCTTAAACAGTCACTTACTGCCCCTTAACACTACCAACTGTAGAACTTGGCTTCTTTCCACTCATAAGCCGTAATAGCAGAAGTCTGTTGAACTAAAACCAATAAATATTACGCAACTATTATGCTTCTGGTACAATAGGGTGCCTAATTGTCTTACCCCCTCCCCTCGCTTCTTATATCTCGAACATTTTACCTCCCCTTCACTCTTACTCCAACCCCGTCTATCAAAACTGAGGCGTTTGGCTTCGCAGCTGCAGTAGCCTTCTTAACATGTGGAGCACTCCTATTTCTTCAGAAAAGACGTTTCATGTGCGCGATCGATTTCGCAAATAATACCAAGTTCATTGCAGTTATAGCCAGACCGTCTGGTGGCACCTCGGGAATTTGCTGCCATGGATACATCATGCACGAGGACTATTTCCTTGCAACCGTTAACAAGGTATGTCGTGACCTAGTTGTTCATTTTCCTAACTGGTTCCCAATTAGAGTTTATAATTTGACAGTCGAACCTGGTCTCAAACCATCAGCCGTCTTGCTAATACTCTCTCTCCCCATTGAGCTAACCCAACTGCCCTCCCATATAATATTTTCTAAAGATGAAGCAATTGCTCATTTTGTACTCTCAAGAAAATTTTATCTATTACGTTTTTGAATTTGATGATTTCCGTGGTGTTTTCTAAAAACATCTTTGACAAATCAATACAGGGAAATAAAAGTAAATTTCTAAAATGTTCATAAATTACTGTTCCATAAACTACTTTAGCATCGTTGCGCATGCCCAACAAACTGCCGATGGCATTTTTGTGACGATTTCCCTTCTAACCGACCTCCTAAGTCGTAATTTGGAATCACACAATGAAAATTCCTCTTTCAAGCAAGCCATATCGTCAGCATCCGCATCCGCATCCGCATTCTTTATTGAACAAGTAACACATAACGATTTTCTCTTCAGGCCCAAAATTTCCACTCCTTTATGAACCAGTCCATTAACAGCGATTTCTTGACAGCATGAATATTGCACCATGATAATACTAGGCCAATGTTTCCTCATCTTGGGAGTAACTTGATATCAAATATTGACCACATCTGAGAGAGAATGATTGTTTAAATGTGTATTCAGACATGTATGTTACCTTAGCTGTAGCTTTTAAACTTTTGTCAGTAAGACTTATCCCTGTAGAACTTTGTAGGTTAAAGTTGAAGAGAACGCTTATTTGTTTTTTCAGCTCTTTTCCACCTCACGGGCTTTCTACATTGTTCACGATTTTTTGTCAGTGTACAGTACTTTTATTTAGGGTTGAATTGTAAAATAAGTAGGCTACAGACTTCAATTGTCATTTCCATCCTGTGGAAATTTGTGTAATGTAGCTGTCGCAACCAGCGCAAGGTAGCACATATCAACACACACATATATATGTATACATAATCGTCACTTTTATCTATTGGAGGATCTCTGATCTCTGTTACAGTGCCTCAGTAATCCATTCTCACTTTGCATGATTTCTAATTGATGCAATTTACGGACAAAGGACAGAATGCGTATTTACAATAATTGAATTTGATAGGCTAAGAATAGTCAAGGAATGGTTAAGATTCGTGTGCTAGTACTTGATTGGTTTTTAGTATTAGGACAAAAGTTAGTGATCACAGGAAGAGGAAATTATACATGTAAAAGAATCATGTGCATAGTAATATCCTATTATGACATTTGTATCGAAATTCTCTGCATTCGCCGTCTTTACTATCACATTAGAGATTGTAAAAAGGGTATATGTATTATATTTATATATGCAAGAAATATATGTACTAAGCATACATTGCTACTTTTATTTAGCGAAGGAATTACACGAGCTTCACCTCACTTTCTAGTTTTCAGATTGAAGTGCTGACCTCAGTAGTAAAAAATAAGACGCAAAACAATTTCTTACGAACCCAACCAGAAGAGATAATTCATTTAAGTTCCTGATCTTTTTAGTTGTTAATAATTGATGGTAATGAAGCTTAAAACACCTTGGAACAGCAATATCTGATCTTTTTCTACGGCAGCACCTCTTAAGATTTAGTTGCATTCTACACCCTCAAAATGCGGAGGGAAAGTGATGACGTCACAAATCAAATATGTTAAATATAGTACTATTTTACTCTAAGCATTTTAAGGCAGCCCTGAAATAGCCTGTCCCCCCCCCCCCTCCAAATACCACATCTTTAGTGTACCTAATGTTTAAACCAAAAATCTCTTATCAAAACTCAGCTAATATTCCTTGGTTCCCTGCGTTGGGAACCAGCATCAAATAATAAGGTTTTGTTAGAGAGATTTAAAACTTTGAAAGTTGATGTCTCGGCGTTGGGAAAGGGCAACACAGTCAACTTTTGGCCATTGACGTTCCTACTGTTGAGGCAACATGAAAATTTTCCATAACTCAGACTTTTCAAACTCGTGACGTCACACGCTCCCTCCACATTTAAGACAGAAAGGTAACTGTGGCTACCAAAGAATATTAGATCTATTAATTAGTATGGATAATTGGCTGCTTCTTACTACGCTTTTTCAGGTGTAAGAACATTTTAAATCAAAGTCTCTTTATGCGACTTTTGTCTTCCCTTCATCTTGATTGTGCTTGATATGCCAGCTTCCTTTTTCCAAAGAGCGAGCTTTAGATAGATTACTATTCAATTTGGTTTCCGAAGGCAAGATCCAGTAATGATTCTTTCTTCGTTTTACACTCCCTACTCAAAAATAGCAAAAAAGAACTTGAAAGAATGGATGTTTGCAAATATTACTTTTCTTAAAATGGAACAAAAGTGCTCATCGTTTGATGATATGAGAAGTTAACCCAATGCAGACTAGGCATTTTAGGGCGTGTGAAAAACGGAACTGTGGAAGCGGGTTGAGCTCTCTCCATGATTCCAATTCTGACTACTTTGTATTCTGAAGAGTGTGAGACGAAGAAAGATTTTCAGTACTAAAATGTTTTCGCTACTTCGTGAAGTTTTAATGATGATTGTCTTCGTCTATTGTTACTAACCTCGTCTGAGTATAAGTTTAGACAAAAAAACTGTCGGCCAATCGCTTCTGATCATTCTGATCAACTTTCGGCCAATCATAACAGATGATTACGTAATCGAATCTATCAATGAGAACAGAGGACTTGAAATAATCGGTTTTTGGTATGAAAATTAAATATAAAATATTCTTTCTCTAGTGTATTTCAATTTATATTATTCCAATCTGGATAATGCTTTGTAAATTTTATTGGGTTTGAAGATATTGATGGATCGGTAGTCCTTTCATAGTTATGTCACATAATGTAGAGACGCTGGTCCCCCAAATTACGTAGAGTTGGATGTCCTGTCCACTGGTGGGGTTTTGAGAGCTAATATGACCAATAGAGAGAAACGCAATATGTTATCATACTAGGGTATCTAGCTCAGTTGGTAGACCTCCGTCAGGAAATTCCGAAAAAATTGATTGCTGTTTTTCAGAAACACTTGTCGACGAGGAGGTTCGATAATTCCATCATTACTTGAAATGTCAACGATAAGAAAGGAAAAGGATGGCCAGGTCAAAGATGGCCAGGTCAAAGTTATTAAAGAATTGACATAGCGAACTCAAGTGGGAACAGTTTGGGCAGTAGTGGGAAGGAATAGGTGGCGTGGAATCATTATGAATACACTTTTAAAACGGTGATTTCTTAGTCTCTTTTGAATTCCACACCCCTGATAAACAACGTGCAAGTAAACAGAACTACTCTAAATAAACAGAAAAAGAGACTGAATAGGCGCACTAAAATGTAATGGGCATTTTGGGAGCTACGGCCCTTAGCGTGTTCTACAGGTTAGAAGAGACGACCAATCTGCAATCTTGTCTGCCCAGTAGAACCGCCTCCCACAGATCGGATAACAGTACCAGAAAGAATGCAGCACGACACTGTATCCTCACCCTGGTCCATGTGTAGCATTACACGGATGTACTAAAACCTCTCCGCCTCCATTGAGGAGGGGGTTCAATGAGAACAGATACTGAGTCTTTTAAATGTCACATACCCCTAATAAATAGTGGGACGTTAAATTGAACTATCCTCATTATAACAGTAAAAGCTACTGAACAGGCTAACTTCAAAAAATAGATAGCTTGGGACTTGCGTCCCTCACTGTGTTTCCACCGGAGTAAGGAGACGGCCAATTAGCCATCTCAACTCCCCGGTGGGACCGCCTCCCACAGGCCAGACAACACCAGAAAGAATACAGTCCGGCCCTGTATCCAGATCCTAGCCTTTGGTGTAGTATTGTACAAATATACTAACCGCTCCATCTCCACTGGGAAGGGGTTCAATGAGAATAGATACTACATATTGATCTTAGCGGAAAGGCAGAAAGTAGACGCACGTATTACGAAAATCGCTTTATTTTGCTCTACGAACAAGACACATTTAGAGCATTTACAAAATATTATGGCATGAAGGTGTTAATAAACTGGGAAAGCTAAGGGACGCAGAATCTCCTAATCACTTACCAACGTGAAATATGAACTATGAACTATGAACTATGAACTATGAACTTTGAACTATGAACTATGAACTACGAACTATGAGCTATAAAGAAATTGGTAATCAAATACAGCATGTGATAAATGTATTAAGTAACAAAGACTACAATACTAAAACCTTCATGTCATTAGCTTAATCCGCAGAGAAGCCTCACTTCAGTTACAATCGAGTTGTACTATAAACTTAGCAGGGGTAGGCTTCTATGAACTCATATTCGAAAACAATTGTAACTAATACGTTCCCTAGAGTAAGAAATTCCCAAGCTTGAAAACAGGCCCATAGCTAAGGGTTTGTGTTATCGAAGAAATACCAGTCTGACTTTTTTCTCCTTAAGTAAATTACCTGTGCCCATGTCATTGCCTTGCTGTTTACTCTGATGCCGCTTGACTACGTGGAAGCTTGCAGGTTCTTAGCAGACGCTTATGTTATAATACCGACGTTAGTAAACACTTGTTTACTGTAAAATGTGAAACACAATCGATAGATTATCATTCAGAGCCAAGGAAAACTTTTTCTCCTTGACAAATTGAAGGTTTAAAGAAGGTGTTGCTACGCCAAAAGTAGCAGTAATCTCACTTGTAAATAGAATGACGCCAGCTTATCTTCATCTTAACAAAATTGATGACTGTAAACTGTTTTACTGACAAAAAGTAGACTATGAGTAGATGTTATCATAACATCCAAATCTTGTGTTATCTGAAGGATCAGGAACAATTTTTATCTCGTATATGCACAAAATATTAGAAATTAACTGATTCTAGTTGTTACATAGGGCTTGCTAAAACATTTCTACTACTAGAGACATATTTTTCAATGAGCAACTTCTTTAGAAACTCTAGTTTCACGTTAATGCCATTACGTAGGATATTCTATGACTTCCAAATCTATGTTACGGTCAGGGGCTTGCAGTTAATAGCAGGCCAAGTCTTCCTTCTACGTCCCACCCCTTTTTCATGTCCTAGGTTGCTTTATTTTAACTGTGGTCCCAAGAATCCATTTCTTCTTTACTCCCCTTAAATTTCTGACTCTGATTTGTTGATGTAAGTAAAATTTAAAAGTAGAATGGCTACCTTCCTTTGTTTGCTTCGTAGTGGCATATCGCTCCCCTACTTTGTCCTTAAGAATAGGCTTGACCATTGCTAGACGTGTTCTAGGTGCACGTTTTATGGGAGATGTTCCTGTAGGAAGAAAGAACAAAAGCCGCTTTATGTTGCAATGAAACCTGGCTAGGGAGATATTTCAATCTATGCTTAAAAGTTTGCACTTGACGTTCAGCCACCCATTGGTGGGCCAATAGACTGTTTGATGCCATTGGCAACCAATTTCTTCAACTCTTCAGCAATGACTTGGGAATGTTGTCAGGAACCCCCTAAAAAGTAGCACCTAAAGCAGCATGTAGGAACACACTTTCTTAATAGAAGCAGTAGCAGTTTTCCTTGCCATAGGAAAAATGTTTATTCTCTTTGAGTAGCTTTTTACAATTAATAAGAAAGATCGCCTTTGAATCTCAACAAAATCAATGTGCAAACTCTGCTAAGGTTCAAATAGTTAAGGCCATAAGAGCAATAGAGCTTGAACAGGCATGCTCCTCATTTAAGGCAATCCGGACATGTGTGAATCATGTCCTCCAGATCTTTATCTAAAATTGGACATCAAACATATCAACGTGCTAAGACCATCTCGTGTCTCGTGACCTGGTGAGAGAAGTGGAGTTCTGTCAGAAACCGTTCGCAGAGTTTATATGGGACGATGACTCGATGACCCAACAACAGGCACATATCCTCAATTGTAAGTTCTTGACGGTGATCCTGCAAACGCTTTAAATTTGGTTTGGGCCAACCTTGTGGCCAACCAGATAGAGTAAAGTCGTACACATGAAAAAGCTAAGAATTGTAACAACCTACAAACCTCTGTTGCTACAAATGGCGAGTCATGAACAGTAGAAAGAATCAAATACATGTCAGGGTCAATCTCATGTAAGCTGACGACACGTAAACGGCTCATCATATATGCATTTGCATGATCTTCGGAGGACATCAAACTGGTAAGCAGACATTGAACGACCCCTTCGCTGCGTCTGAGAAGCTACATGTACTTGAATGCTTGCTTTGGAGCCAAAAATGAGAGAGTTTCCATCAAAATAAACGGCCTTGGATACAAATGCAAACTAACTTTTTTATGCCGAAAATTATAATGAAACCTACCCTCTTAATCTGAACATAGCATAGTTTTTCTTTTCTGAGTGTCATGTCCATGAGGCATAGGCAATAGGGCATTTAGTCCCATCAGGTAATCCAACTATGGCTGACGCATTTACTGCGTGTTCTCCACTAACTGGGATAAATGAACTCCGCTGATAACACACTCAACTTCTCTTGTTGCCAGAGTAAATCCAAATCCTTCGCGGGTTAGCATCCACATTCAGCTCTACTCAATCTCTTTTCATCATGAGACATAATTATCAATCTGTCCAAATCGATTGAAATTTGCCATGTATCTGAAAATCCAGGATCCCCATGAAACCGATAATCGTACAATTTCCCCTGTCCACAAAATTTAGTTGATAATGTCCTCGAAGGTAAGAACAGTGATGAAGATGATTACTCCCTTGCATTTGCCTGTTTCGATTATTTGATTAGTTGAGAGAGTCGCTGATATCACTTTTAATTGAGTGGGCGAGCAAAAAAGTCAACAGTACTGTTCATTAACGTCTTAGAAATATCTAGTAACATTGTGCAACAAAGTTATGCCTTCCTAACACAAATATCACCCATATAAGAGTTCCTGTAATTTTCATCTTCACAGTTATCCTCGATTTGTCAGACTTATGTTATGTTATGCTATGCTATGTCATGCATTGTTACATTGTCTTAATCATGTCATGTTATGTTTTGCTTCCTTTGCCATGTTACATCATGTTATGTTAAGTTTTCTCTCTAATGTTATTGTTGTTATACATGCTTCTTATTATTATATTTATGTTACGTTATATTCTATGTTACGATTTTTTATATTTTTTAAAATACAGCTGAGCAATTTTCAGTCATCATAACACAACATTTTTGCGATCAACCTTGAGAATAACAGCACACATGATCTAAGGATGAAGATCATTGTATTCCCACTTTTGCTGGGCACTTTCGTCTCGCGTCCCTGGGAATTATGAGAAAGATGAAAGATGCAACAATGGGTTTAAATTTGCGTATATAAAAATTTTAAACGAAATCTAAGGTGCTTTTATACATTTTCAATAAATATAACAACAAAATTCAAAAATAGATGATAATTCATGTTATTTTGTGTCATGTTATGTTATGTTATGTTATGTTATGTTATGTCATGTTATGTCATGTTATGTCATGTTATTTCATGTTATGTCATGTTATGTCATGTCAGGTTATGTTATGTTATGTTATGTTATGTTATGTCATGTTATGTCATGTTATTTCATGTTATGTCATGTTATGTCATGTTATGTCATGTCAGGTTATGTTATGTTATGTTATGTTATG
>JAAAKL020009363.1:0-15155 GCA_010016065.2 Carybdea cf. marsupialis auct. non (Linnaeus, 1758)
GAGCATAATTTTCCCTTTATTGAAAAAAAAAAGAAATGGCCATGGATTGTCAGTTTAATATGCATATAGTGACATTTATTCCTTAATTTTTCATTTATTAAAGTCACAAAAGTGAAAACATTTCAAATGTATTTGTTTTCAGTAAAGTGCAAGCTATGTTCTGCTCTTGAGAAGGCATAGGAGTTGTCAGCTCTATTCATGTTAATCTTATTTTAAGAAATGTACATGCTAATATTTTTCATAAAATCACTATTCCAGGTTGAAAATGAACTCCTTGTGGGAAGCATCGAAATTAAGTCGAAGACGGACACTTGAATTATTTGAAAGATGGATTGATTCCATAGAGATTTTATTATTCATTCATAATTGGCAGATACAAATGGATGTTCATTGTTTTTAAACAGCTCGAAACCATTAATTTTCATAATTTTTTTTTGTTAACCTGCATTTAAGGTGTGCAAATTTAAGGCCATATCGATTTTGGGTGTGTGAATTTTAAATGTGCAAATTCATGTCTGTGCAAAATTCAAATACACTTATGGTGAATTGATCATATAACCAATGTTTACATAGTCAGTCCGATGAGTCTGAGAAGGGTTGATAAATAATGTATACTTAACAAGTCTCACAGTTTGTCATTGTGCCTCTCTACATCCAACAAGATCCTGTGGCCTCAACCAATGGAATAGTTATCTTTAATCAGAATGTTTAGATAGGTGTTCGTAAGAGATTAAAAGCATTTGTGCCACATTTTTAGACAAATTGCTGAGGTTGTGATATATGTTTACTATTGTATCATTGATCATCAATACAGTTTGTTTGAAAGTCACTTGCTACTAACATGATTCACCAAAGGTACAATAAAGGCAAAAGGTAGGGTGATTCTAGATAGGATAGTGTATTTCAAAGAATAAATAATCAAATCCTGGTAGCAACTATCCTGAAACAGCTTTCATGAATAATGGACTGTTGGCACTGCAAATGACACGGTATCATTAAAAGAAAGCTGTACAGGAAGCTATTTTGTGGTATATGCAAGCTCTTGCAACAGGCAGCCTGGAAAAAGTACCATAAGAAGGTGTGGTAAAACAGCTATTATGTAGTATTAAGTAGGGTCTATACTCCATTATGTAAAGTATGCAATCTAGGTTAATCTAGTTTATAGCAATATTCTCTGATTCGTTACTTTTTATATGTAAAAACATATGTAGGATTTAACCCAAACCTGACTTCTTATGATACTGTCCATTGATGTAAACATGTTGAGTCAATTTGTTAGTTGTACCTGTTTGCAGGCCCAGAATTATTCATAAAAGTGCCAGTGGTGGCATTAAGGGATTGCGGGGCAGATGATCAGTAATAGCATTTATGTGTGTTGTTATAAAAATATTCCTTTAAGCCGTGCCCTTTCATTTGCTTTCATTTTTTCCAGAAGAACAATTTTTTTCTCGGTTTAATGTCTTCATTTTCCTGTTTAATGTCTTCTTTGATAGTGCTCATGTACATGGGACTTGCTACTGGAGCATAGAGCACTTTGAGAGTGGATGCCCTTCCTGACATCACCAATGGCCCATGCAGGATTTGATCCCTGACCCTCTTGACCCCCTTGATCTGAATGCAAGGAATTTATCTACTAGACCATGGTGGCTTCAGGAGAACAAATTGTTTTGCCATATCATTTATTATCTAACTGCTGCCAAGCAGGCATACCTAGCAGTCTTTCCTTTGAGTGCTCATATTGCCTTCTAATGATTGACATCCTTTTCTTTTCAAAAATTGATATAGTTTTCAGCCAGATCTTTGTTTTGTATGATATTAAAATACATAGAAGCAAATTTGATACATAATTTTTCAATAAACAAAGGAATACTGCTGGCTAAATTTTAGTAAATAAATCAGAAATTGTGTCATGTCATCTTATACCTGCCCTAGAAATACTTGCAAGTGCACCCAACCCTTCAACCTTATGTCATCACTGGCAATATTAAGATGCTGAAACACAAAACATAAAGAAATAATTAGTATTCCACATTACCATTAAAAATGTGGCTTAAATCTGGAGTACTCATTTTATATCTACCTTATCCCCCTAGCTACAGGAGTGGAAGGGTTTGAAAATCAGTAAGAAACTGTATTCATAACTGATGATAATGTTGGGACTAACTATAATCAATGGGGTATCAAGGCTAGTTTAACAAAAGTTAGAGCAGAAGTCAATGAAAATACTCATATGGCACATGCAAAAAGGTTATGTACAACAAACATTTTGAACACAAAGTGACATGTATTTGATGCTGTGAAATAATGTCAGTATTACAAGCTGAAGATGCATTTACAAAGAAAACTAATGTGATGAATCATACCTGTGTTATTACTTGTGTCAGTAGGCATGCTATCCATGCAAGGACAATGAGTGCATATACCTAAATACTCATCATTCCTCTGGAGTTCTAAATGTTTTTAATGAGACAGTGTAATGTTAACAATTTTTGGAATGAGAACCATTCCCATGCTTACATTGGTGGTAAGCAGACCAAATGCTTCTTTTTGGCAAGTCATAGCCAATTTAATGATTACAATTTATATGATCTATGAGAATACAATACTCCTACTGGGGCCATTTAACATGATGATATCATCATTTTTTAGTCAATTTTGTTTGTTATCCAGTGTATGAAGTTATTTTTCAGCTGTAGTTGGTGACAAAAGAGGTATTATTGAAGAATTACCCAATCCATTATCATAGCCAATTCATAAAAAGTATCAGTCCTAGTAGGGTTACACTGTTCCAAGAGTACGTGATAGCAAAAATCGAAGACAAAAGATGACCACGTTTAGTTAGAAAGTTAAATTATTTTCAAATGAAAAAGATTCACCTGATATGAAAGGCCTGTTGGGTATCCCATAATAACTGTCAACAGACAGATGCTAATAATTATCCAGGTCTGTGTACACTATACTATTTTATCCCAACAACAAAGAGCTGAGACAACACAAAAATACAAGTCAAACTGCTATGCAAAGTTTGATTAAAATTGAATAATAAATTTCTTAAATATTTAGGCCTTTTGAAAGTACCAAGTACCTTTTAAATAGGTTTACCTATACCTTAGACACTTAAGAGATATGGGAGTGTAGCCTCCCTAACCTGTCCCTTCGCATTGCCATCTTTCCAGCTTCTTTGTTCGGAAGACTCCTCTTCTCTTTTGTCTTGCTATGCCCCCTTCCATGATCCTCACTTCTAGCCTGTCATTCATCTTGATGTGACCAAATAATTGACTTTTTGTTTCTTTACATACTGCCTTAAGCAGTCAGTCTTTACTGACTTCTCATTTCTGATGCGCTCATTTTTTCATTGCTGGGTCCATGACACTCTTAAAATTTTCCAATAACAGTCATTTTCAAATGCTGTTGTCTTCTTTTCATGTGGCTTTTGGAGCATCAAAATCCCATGCATAGCTTGCCACAGAATATGCACACCCTCAGCAATTGCAGTTTTGTCTCTTTGTCTTGGCCTTGCTATAGATTCATCATGCTTTCCAGTACTGCCATACGTATTGCCAGTTGACATCAAAGTTCTTTGCTGTTATTTCAGAGTGATTTGCCTTGATTAATAGCTTTCATCACTTGCTCAACATCTGCCTTTAAAGGAATCAAGTTGCTATTTGCAGTCTGTTTGAATCTTCGATTACTTGGATCATTCACTACTTCAGGATTAGCACAAAGTTCATTACAGTATTCTTTCCATCATTCCAGTATATCAGCTGATTCTGATAATGTCTTGCCATCTTTATCCTTTATGACATTCAGTTTGGGATGGAAAATTCTTGTGAACTTCTTGTCCTCTGTATACATTGCTCTACTGTTTCCAGTCCTGTGTAGTGTCTCAATATGGTAACATTTCTGTAAAAGTTGTTTTCCTCATCCCACTGGCATGCTCCTTAAATCTCAGAAGGAACTCTTCTGTATTCCATGCTAACAATGCTTTTTCCATTTTCCCTTCATTTTCTCCCTATTTTCAATAAGCAGTAGTGTTTCCTGTGTCATCCAGGCTTTCCTTTTCTGCTTCCTTTTTGCCACAATTCATTTGGTGTCATTTCTTCTGCAAATATAGCAAGTTCTTCAAAATGATGGCTACCTCTTCAGTGTAAGCCCGTGGCATTTCTGTTACATCAAAGTGTATAATCTTTTGTGTCTGCTTGGGGTTTTTAACTTTGCATCGGATATCCATTCACAACAACTGATAATCAGTTTTGCAGTTATTTTCTATTCCTTTGCAGAAGAAACTAATCCATTTCAGTTCTTGTTTTTCAAACAGCAATGTCCACGTGTACAGATAACGCTTATGGTGACAAAATAGAGTGTTGCATCTCCTCTGAAGTTTCACGTACCTAGTTTGAAATGCCCTATAGTCGCCTCTTATCCTGGAGATCTCCCTTCAACAACTTTTGCTTTGAAATCTACCATGACCATCAAGATGTCTCCTGTTGGTATGCAGTCAATAGCTCTTTTTAGAGTCTTCATCCTCAGCAGCATATCTTGCAACATACATTTGTATCAGTCTAATGTTTGAGGGACAGCCTTCCAATCTTACCTGATACTACTCAGTCACTAACAGGATTATATCCCATCAGTGATTTCTTGACTCTTTTTGACAGGTATATTTCAATGCCACTTTGACCTGCCCTCTTTCATGATAGCATCTGCTCCTGATCTGAAATGACCTTGCACAGCCCAGGTGTGTTCTGCTGTACCCATGATGTCAACACTACATCTTTACATCTGATAACTGTCTCCAATTTTCTATGATGCATACTTCTAACATTCCATGTTCCTGTTCGTATGATTGTTCATAGCCACATTTTTGACGTTTTTGATGACACTGTCCCCCTCAAGCCATGCAATTCCTGATTCAGGATTTTGTGTTTGTCAATCATCAGCAACAGTGCTACTTCTCATCATCAGTAGCATTTTGGAGTGATTCTGGCCTAGCGTGTCCACCTTCTCTGATCCTGTTTGTCCAAAAAAGGTTTTGTACTGTCATTTGGGCATTTTGGCAAATAGATGGAGAGTGGTGGGTCGCCAGTACCTTCCACAAAGGTGTTTTTATGAAGACACCTTCTCTAGATTGGTGTTCTCTTCCTCCCTTTGTCTGCTCTTGGTTTTCATCGTCCAGGGTTGCTAGCCACCCTCCCCGCCAAGTAAACCTGTTTGGGGAGCCAGTTTAGTCACCAACCTCCAGAACCTGTGGCAGGTGGTACAGGGTTACATGGTACCTGTAGCAGATGGAACTTGACCCTACCAAGACAAATCTTAACGCATAGATAAATTGCTGGCATCTGCTTCATAAATAATAAGCACCATTAAACTTGATGCAACTTTCATAGTAGAATAAGGATGCATGCAAGCTGCAGAAAATTATACCCTGAATTCCATGGATCACCCCTTTTTATTGCACATTACCATGAAAGGTATTGTATAATTCATTAATATAAAACAATTCTAACTTTGTCCTCTATTATAGGGACCTGAAAGGATTCATGTTAATGCTTTACATCCAGAACAAATTGACTACCTTGAAGAAGATGTCCGTACAATACCAGCACTCTTCAAGAAAGGTGTTCAAAGAGCAGGTAAAGTGTTAATCATGTGAACGTTGCTCTTCTTATGAACTGCCAGAAATGTTTACACTTTTAATGAACAATTAATTACTGCAGATATTTCATTTATTTATATCACTAATGTGTCATGGTTAACTTACCCCAGTAGTCATACTTGTCTAATTATTGTCTCAGTACTTAGAGAACAACGTATCATTTGATCTTCATTTGTCAGGTAATTTGTTGCTACTTCATCCACAGGCAGGATTGTAAGAAGAACGCAATGCAGTTAATTGCAGTTTTCTTTTCCCACTATGTAGAATTGGGAAAACCCTGTTACCCATTCTTGTTTTACTAATTTAGGTATATGACTAATATTATTTTGTAAGTTGTGTATTATAAGTCGATATTATATTTTAATAGTTGTATGTGATTTTTACTATTCTTATGTTTTTAAGGTGACAATGACTTTTTGGGTTGGAGAACGTCTGGTACTGAAGACTATAAATGGATGTCATATAATCAGGTATATAACTTATATATAATATAATCAGGTATATTTCTTCATTTTCTCTACGTATGATGATTGCCTCTGATGTAACAGTGATAATTTACCCAATACACTAAAGGTTGCAATTGAAAGAGTTTCTCCAATGTTGTTAAACAGTTTCAATAGCACAATTATACCACTATTCATTGACGTTCTTCATAACATGTGAAACTTTTGTATTGTAAAAAATGCATTTGAACTGTAAGATTATGTTCAGGAGATGCTAAATGTGTGTGTGGCATTGATAAGAGAAGGGATATGAACTCTGCACATGAAATAATGTTACTGTGTGTAAGGGTGAACGTTGCTAGGGTGTGCCAAGAACTGACGTCAGAGCTAGTGGTTAGCTAAAGGTGTCATGTAATCTTCAGCAATCATTTATGAGCATACAAAGAGAAAAGGAATCGCAATACCACATTTGCAGTAACAGTGACTGGTGAGTTCACCATCACACAACTGAATATGTACAGCAACACAGTTGATATTGATGCTCAAGCAATGTTGGCCAACAATTCAAATTACACTTATCCTAGGGTTAAATTAGCATGACATAATGCCTTTTTGTTTCAGTGTATTGTTTGTGTACATTTGTTTCCAATACTACATTGCTAGCAGTTGGTTTGCCCCCTGTTGTTGGCAGTAGGAACTCAATGCTGTGCGTATGTAACAGTAAAGGTGAAACATTCCTTTACCTATAGAAACTACACAGTAATAACTGATTAAAAACATGGTATAAGGAAATAAGAAAGATTTTGCAAAATATCAAATTTAGTAAAGGACAATATGCTAAAGTCTAGGAGTGCTACTGGCAGTGCAATCACTGGTGTAAATGGTTTTAAGCTTTCCTTTAGCTTGTGCTAGGCAAAATCTTATTTAATCACGTCACAGGAAGAGTTGCTTTATAAACTGCTATATGCGAGCCATTTAGTGTTCTTGCTTGGAATCTTTTTCTTATATCTTTAGTCAGGTGGAATCTGTATAATAACTAACCGCTTATTTTCCACAGTCACTGTAAATCACAGACTGAAAATTATTCACATGATATGAACAGGCAAAGAGGAAAAAAGACCGTTTTTGTTGCTGGAAGTTCACTGGTTTGCCTCGACTTTGAGTTGCTTTTCAATTCATTAATGTAAGCTCTTCTTTTGCTACATTATGTTCGGTAAGTGATGGGCTTGGTTGCATTTCTAGGCAGATGAAAGGGCTTATGCTGTAGGATGTGGACTGAAAAAGCTAGGATTTGGACGAGGAACACTCATGGGCATTTGTGCAGCAAATAAACCTGAGGTTTGTAGTTTGACCTTGTACTTGCTATGACTTAATGGTATACCCATGATTTTTCTGTTTTTCATTGTATAGCCATTACGTTGTTCTTATAGTTGTATAAGCAGTGTAGTATAACAGAAGCTTCTTCAATATGGGAATGTAGACGGTAAGTGCAAAGTCTCGACATTTTTAAAAGGTGGGGTCGCAAATCTCCAGCAAGCAACATATTGACGGTATTTTGGAGGTACAAAGTATCTACCTACTGAGAGCATCAGCAAAATTTTGGAGAGAAGTTGTTTTCGTACTTGCCCATTATATCCTTCTTATATACGCGTACCTTTCTGTTACTTATGAATTTCGGCGGAAACCATTCCTAAAGTGGGGTAAGTCCTCGTATCTGCAGTCATTTCTGATGGAGGATGCCATTTTATAGTTACTAGAACCAGAAGTGTGTGAAGCGTGTCACCGTGTGATCTAAAAGCTTGTTTTGAAAACCACCGACACTGGTTTGAAACTGGGGAGATGGAAACTGAAGAAGCCCGTCGGATGGATTGTAACTGTGTTTCGATAGCCCTGCCTTGTCACACTTGTGTCACGCTGAATATGCTTGAAGAAAACATGAAGGGTACAAGTGACTGTGGTCTACTAAGCCACTTTCACTCTAATTCACTGAGAAGGTCGCTCAGCTGATCGAATAGTTGAGCACTTATACGTCTATTATACGAATATTTATTAGAAACAGAACTTAATAGTATCTCAGGTACTATCCAAGATAGGAGCTAACGTCGAGGAATTCTGGACCAGCGTGTGAAATTGTAGTTCATCAGTTGTGAGCTTCAGCCCCAAGGATCCATGTGAACAAAAAATGCTACTTCGCGCAGACGTGACGGACGTCAAGCCTCCAACGTAAGAAGAGTGTAACATTGTAAGGGCGTAAGAGAAACTGATATGATGTACTTGATTTAATCTGAAATTTGCATTTGCTTAAAATGAGAACAATTGTGGCCTGGTACATAATAAGAGTAGTTTTCGCATAGGCTTTTATCGTTGTTATTGACACCTACTATTGTTACTTAACTTCACAACCCATGGAGGGGGGTTTCCTCTCTGTTACTTTTGTTGTATTGAAAATGGCTTTAAATGATTTTTAGTTAATATGGTATTCTCATTTATTGTTCTGCAGTGGGTCATAGTTGACCAGGGTGGCCTCATGTTTTCCATGGTTCTTGTGCCACTGTATGAAACACATGGAGCTGAGGGAATGGTGCATATCTTCAAAAAGAGTAAGTGATTTCTCAAGTAATGTAGGAGTAATTTTTTGCGTGATCGTCTTCTTTTTGCCTTCCAGTTCCATTGAAAGACCTGAACCCATTCCAATGATATTTGTCTTAGGTTTCGAACTTAACTCTTGAATAATAAATGTTACTTTTTAGGAACTGAGTTTCTTTTGATTCATACCCATTGTATAGCAAACTTTATTGAAACTAATGCTTTAGTCTATACAAAATAGAACATGACCTAGGATAGGGCCATTTTATTATGAGGGCTCAACTCTCCCGGCCGAAATCTACTTCTATAATATTTCTAAAATTTGAATTTGACACTTTCGAGTGTGATTTTTCGTTAGAAAAATTATCGAATACCGATATTTCGGACATCAAACATTTTGTACCGATTGTGTGCGATCATTTTTGCCCGAGTTTTGACTAAATAGAAATTGGCAATGCTCCATGTCCCGTAGGCTGATGACTATGCTGATGGTGAGCTCCTTCAACCCAAGCTGTACTGTTTTTGCTAGCATGGTTTTTCAGTATTATTATATCACCATTGCAGATTAAATCAAAGCTGGAGGTGTTGGTCGATGATCGTAAATCTCCTTAATTTAAATATCAACCCGTAGAATCTGTCATTCATCCTATTGTTATTTTAGCGATAGCAGATTATTAGATTTCTTGACATAATTCAGGAGGAGCTTGCAGTAACCCAGAATGATGAAGCACGTATAATATCGCTATCGAATATCCTTGATTTGTGGTTGGAAATAACTATCAGCTGTATCAGTCTTTGTTGATTCTTTGAAACATCGACTGACTTTTCCTTTGGTAAACTTCCCCCGGTTATAGTTTAGGTAAATCAAACTGACGTAGACGAGAGCCCACCAGCACATTACACTCGAGCAGGTTTTACTGGTGAGCACGTGATAAATTCGGGGAATATAATATTTTGATACAAGGGATGCCTTATCTAATGCAGAGGTACAACAGGGAACGAGTCAAATCAAATTGATAGGCTTTCCCAGTTATTCTCAGTCGTGACCACTACTATTAAAACAGATGCATTTTATTTTGCAACCATGCGAAAATTATCGCAGTGACACAAACGTCTTTAAAAACGACCTTCAACCTGTTGCAGCGCACATTTTTCGTTGCGATTCTTTATAAATTTTTGCCTGCAAATCTCCGACTTAATTGTTCGACTCTGGTGAATGGTTCATAATAAGTACTTGATTGAAAGCTGGGATACTTGTAAAGCGGCCTCTATCCTGCAGGTAGTTAATCTATGGCTCAGCCAGATTTATCTGCAACAATCCTTTCCGATTGGCCTCGTCCCCCGTCTACGGAGGACTTACAGACCTTGGACAAACGTCCTGACACCGCTCAAGCTTTCCTCGTGTGCTGTACTTAAGTAGCCTTATTTAGTGTACTGACCTCAATGGCCATTGGGCCAAGCTGTTCAAACAGATATTGCAATTGGACAGACGCCACATCTACCGACTTCCTCTTACCAATCGGTGTCATCATTGCCTAGTAACTGCGTTGGAATGTGCAAATGCTGCAGGTCTGCTTTGGTCAAGGGTCAGGTCTCACTTGCAGACACAGGAGTTGTAAACACGACACCGAGTCTTGTACTAGAGATGTTTCATTTGATGAAATCAGTGGTAGTTCTCTAGCTATGGACATTGCTCGTAAGTTGTCTTCGCAGAAATGTGATTGGATGCAAGTAGATACTGTCTATTTTATGTCAGGTAGAGCGCAAAGGTGCTGCTATAGTACAAGCTTTCTCAAGTCGTCACTCTCTGTCAACCACCATGAGCCCGGCATATGCCATTCCTGGTCCAGTCCACATTTTGATATTACTTATTTGATATCAGTAATAATAAAGTAAGGAATAATATACATAATCTTCTGGGTTTTTCCTTCTCAGCTCAGCTTTCGATAGTATTTTGTGATGCATCGAAAGTTTCCCTAATGCTGGACAGGTCGCAAGAACAGAAATGTATCGAGGTAATAATTACATTTGGACCAGTAACTGATGAAAATGTTCTTCAAAAGTGCCAAGACGAGGGCATTCAGATGATGACGTTGGAATCGTTAGAGGTACGTCTCAGTTCTGCATATCTGTGTAGGCGAATTTCCTCTACTATAAAAGAGACTAGGGCTAAAGGTACTATTTTTGCCCGCCGAAATGATTATTTTTCTAAGTTTACTGATACAAAAATGTTGCAGAACATCCTGTATTCTCGGCCATCCTGGCTTCAGAGCCATCCTGGGTTCAGAGCCATCTTGGGTTCTGAGCCATCCTGCAGTCTGGGCCAAGCTGCGTTCTGGGCCATCCTATGTGCTGCTGGGCCATCCTCTCTTCTTAGCCTCCCTTCGCTGTGGGTCCCCCTCGTTTCGGGCTGTCTTGTATTTCCTGGCCACCCTACGTTTCAGCCTCGCTCTAAAAGTTTTGATCATAGTGAAATAAGAATACTACAGTTCATGCAATGGGGCTTGTTTTGTTGTTGTCGCTTAAACGTAATTTACAAAGCTTTGCAATATTTTCATATTTGATCTGATGGTAGATGTAATTGCTTGACTTAAAGGGGACTTGGCTTAGAGAATGAGGTAACACAAAATGGCGCGTTCTTAATATTTCTAGCCTCTTTGCGGTTATAACAGTTTACAGCGAGGCTGTTACCTACGGAGATGCTACAGAATGCCGGATTTTTAGCAACATAGCAACTAAGATGTTTTTCAGTTAGTTGAAAAGTAAAAGAATGTTTTTGTATCCAGAACTGAATCTAACAGTAACAGCCCCTTCGCTGTTTACTAAGAAGTGCTATCATAGTGTACCGCATCTCAAACACTCGTCATGCCTATTCTGGCTTTCCTGTAAATGCTTCTTGTCGGCAGAAAGCTCATTACCAAGTGTAAGGACTCCACAGTTGCCATTATTGATATTGTTAGGAACAGCAGTATCGCCATTCACAAACCCATCGTCATGCTATAAACATTATTGTCATCATTATCATCGTTTTCATTTGAATATTAGGTTTAGGGGCAACTTAGATTTACAGAGGCGCATTCTCATGTTTCTAACCGACCCCGCCTTTAAGCTTCATTTGCTGTGCGGGGAGTGTTGTCCTATTTCTTCTCCTGTTAATTATATCGTTCTGACAGCATGTTATTATTTCTTTATTGTAGACTATCGGGACTACCCATCGATACGAGAAAGAGGTAATAAGAATACTGTCTTTGAATAAGATTTGTTGGCTCGGCAATTAAATATCTACTGATGGCTGCGCTGCTGTCTTAGGTATTGGTGTGCGGTGTGATCTAGCGACGAGAGTGTACAGTAATCAAATTTAAGGCCACGTTATTGTTAGCTAGCATAAAAACACAAGCTCGTGTACTCATGCTTACAGGGCGGACACAAATCCTTTTGCCATAGAACACCGATGAGGTACTTGGCTGCAAAGCGTGGAGACGTGGAGGAGGGTTCCAGGTTTACACCCTTTTGAAAAGTTATCACGTTAATATTTTGACATGTTGTGAAAGTTTTTATTGTTTCAAGTAGTTTTTTTACCGAACTGATAAGAAGCAAGGGGATGCTTCTTGGCACTGAAGTATGGTTTAATAAGTTAAAATAACACTAGACCCTTCGTTCATAGAGGAGCAGCATAGTTTTCCAGCTTATACTATTACAGCGGTACATTTTATTTTTTTGTTTTAATTTCAATCAAATTCCGCCCGCCACGTGTCATTTTTGCCGTGTTGTGTCGGATGCAAGTTATGTATTATGGCCTTGTTGAATTCTTGATTGAAATGAGAAAGAATGAAGAATGGCACGCTACTTATCAAAGTACTGTGCTTAAATTTATATAATTGATAAACGTTCGTGTTTAAAAGGACTATTACTCCCCCAAAGTATCGTTGAATCTTGTTTAGTTACAGTTAGAACCATTTTACGCTGACCCCATGGCTTGTGTTTAACCCCGTTTAATTATGATTGAACTTGACTCTAAAGGGCCGTGAATACCTGAAAAATCAAAGGTTGCTGAACCCTACGATTACCCGAATCCACAAAAGTAGATTGAGTCTGTCTGTCTACTTATCTGGAAATAGCGTCCGCAGTTTTAATCGTAGGACATGTAACTCGGAAATCAAGGATTGTAAGGGCGGTAATTCAATTGTGAAGCAATATCGACCTGATCAGGGTTGTGCTCCGGGATACTAAAGCAAAACGTACTGCTCAGACAACCTAGATGGCCAAATCTAAAGTGTATGCATGATAGAAAGAGAAGGCCATTTTGACTAATAAATAATCGAACTGTCGCATTTCTCACATTATATGCGTTGTTGATGGTGTGAACTCGTTAAAATTGCCTTTTTTAACTTCCCAAATGGTACATAATATTGCTACATTGCCTCAAAGCCACAGCATTAAATTGCATTATTCACTTAGATTCGCAGGGGGTTTCAACCCACTCATCGCTGTGTCCCGATTGCTTCGACAAAGACTTGAAGCACACCCTCGACATTTGAAGGACGTAGAAAGTGTCTTTCTTTGACCACGCTCTTTAGACTTTCAAAAAGGTGGGAAACGCCCGTTTTCATATATTTTGTCTTGCATCAAATCAACATCGTTTGTCGAACGATGGGTCTGTTGAATGAAATTGTTGATCTGGAGTGATTTTATAATTTCAGACTATAGCAGCTAAACAATTTTATTATTTTTAATGAGTTAAATTCGCTACCCAGCTCTACATCCCTCCGTGACTCCCGTGCTGTAGAGCCCAGAGCTAGCTTATTTCCAGAGGTGTCGGTAAAGCTACCCAATCCTACTTTCACCCAGTACAAAATATATAATAGCCTTTCTTACGAGTTATCCACTAGCGGGCAATAGTGAAATAAAGGTCTTTATAGGTTATTTGGTACCTTTTGGGGGGGTTTTGGTTGTAAGCAGTTGGTAAGCAAAAGGAAGTACCCGTAGGTTATTAGGAAGAGCGGAAAAATCCAAAATCTGATAATACTAAAGACAGCAAGCGTTTTCCCGTTCATTGAAGTAGCGACATAATAAGCATGCTTGCTGCCCCTTATCGTATCAAAAGATGACAATTGATTGCCAATGTCGTAGAACCGATGGCAATACCCTACTTCCAACCCAGCCAAGCCAACTGCTTTCAGCGAATGCAGCCAATGTCCATTTCCCACAAGCATAGGCTCTACTTTTTACATTTATATGTTAAACTTTTCAAAATCTTTAGTTCGTCGTGATAGTTAGGAGCCTACCTCGTATGTGTTATACCACTCCCACGCCGGTTTACATATCAGCATTTTGTCTGAACTTGTAGGTATGCATATCCGACTATTACATCAAAGCACGGTAAATCTTTTAGTTAATTATCGTCAGTCTTTATCGTAGCTTCCCACTCCCGAGGACTTGGCTCTTATATGTTTCACCAGTGGAACAACAGGTGAGTTCATGTCTTACTAATTTCAAAGAATCTTTACCAATTGTAAGTTGGCAAGAAAATGGTTGCTCTGGCCTGAGGGAGAAACCTTGGTTTCGAAAGCCTGTCAGCTGATACCAGTTGTTGTTTTTGTTTGTCTTTTATATGTGTGTATCTATATAGTGCTGTTCCTTGGTTTTTATATATTTACATATATGTATGTGTATATATATTTATATATATAAACATATGTATAAACATGTTTATTGTGAGAATTCATTTTCATGATTGCTAGTGCTTGCCTGAGTACTTGAATGTTGAAATGGTATAGACATAGTGTTACGAGAAGACGATAGGCTGCTACTGCTCGTGAGGACTTGGAGTCGATCTCCCAAGATTTTCATTATAACAAGGAAAAGTTTCTGAAAAGTATGGCTTGCTTTGGTTAGGTTTTCAGAACTGGAACAATTTATAAATAATTTTAAACTATTCACACTCCTAGGCAATCCAAAAGGAGTAATGTTGACTCATGCTAATATTGTATCAAACGTGGCAGCAGCTGTGAAATGCTTGGAGGTAAGTATGCTTGTTATCTTTGCTCCTTAAGCGAAAAATGAATAGAAGCTTCTTCTTTACGTTAACAGCATAGAAGTCGCTGCTTCAAAGCACAGTATTTCTTGTGATGAATCCGTATTTTTTAGTCCATTTTTACTAATTAGGAAGGGCTACAATGGATAAAACGTTTTCTGGTACCGCATTCTGATACATGCCCTGTTATATGGCGGGATGCTTGATCAGCTTTTCTTCACGTATCTATGTAGAGAACTTTTATCTGCCATTGCATACCCTTAATTTTATAGCTACTTTTTTCAATCACTGGCTTTAAACATCTTTTCTGGTAGTAAAGATGAGTTTATCAGCAAATAGTATATGAGACGAGATGACGGGACACAATATCCCATTGGCCATTTGCAGGCTATTAAACTGAGCTTTGTCAAAACATAAACAAATTGTATTTTGGGGG
>JAAAKL020009364.1:0-15155 GCA_010016065.2 Carybdea cf. marsupialis auct. non (Linnaeus, 1758)
GGGCCCTGGCCTCCTTTTAGAGCCAAACTCCAAGAACATTTCCCCCCCTTTTGGTTTTTTTTTTTTTTTCCCCCCCCCCCCCCCCCCGGAAGCTCTCCTATCAGCGTTTCGTACTCTTAACTCGAATCATCTCTAGTAATATCATGCCCGAACATCAGCAATCAAGAAGTAAAGTTAGTCAGGTACAGGAATGTGTTTAGATCGGACCATGCGTCAATTCCATAGATGTCTGTGAGACCAAACAGGAGTGTAGTAAATTATAACTGGAGAAGTACTTTACGTTCTTCTTTTTTCCAGTACCCTTTTACATGCTGTTGACTTTTACCACTGTTACCACTCTTACACAGATAAGATTATAAGAAAATACATTTTGGTTTTGAGAATTCAGTAATGGGAGCACATGTTCATTCGGAGAAGCGAAAAACCCGGGCGAATTATATACGAGGCAAGAAGATCAACGCAAGGTCAGAAATGTTAAAGCACTACGAGACTACATTCTGAGAAGTTCGGCAAAATCCTACAACTGAATTTGAATCTTACAAATCACGTTCCCTTATAAAAATTCGCAATGCAGGTACAAAGATGCAGCAAGTACGAAGTTGGATTGAACAACGTGTAACTAATTTTGCGTTTCCTCGTCAGAAAGAATGATAAGCCTGATAGTAAACATATTACTTAATACTCGTGTTCATCTTATATAAGAGCTGAGGAACGTGCAAAACTTGCATAACAGAATTACTGTGCCATACGAGAAAGCGTAATTTAATGCAAGTAGGTAGGTCAACAGAGGTAACGCTGAGATAAATAGGATAACTAGAGGGGGAGTTTGTCCTAAGAGTAAAGTAGGAGAGTCACATTTGTATCTGATTTTACTCTTCTCGTTTCAGCCTCTTGGGAATTTCCGCTTCAGCTCAAAGAAAGTCTCTTTTTATATGATCTCTCCTCTTCCCTAAATCTGAACAAACGTTCCGTTCCCTCATTATCTTTCATTTACTACATCTCGTGTAGGATTGACGTATCCTTTTTAACATTAAGGTATTAAACCGGCGTCTTATGTAGTTTGTGATTACTTAATCTAAAGATGATGGTATGATATACTTGGAGCTCATGATATAGCTCGTTTCCATTATTCTTCACCTTCAGCGGAGTTCTTATATTCATTTGAAAAATGGAGATTATTGTGCAAACTTTTATAGCTCATTTTTAGTCTCTTTATTTAGCGAGAGGTAAATGCGCCTCAGTTATTCGAGGAAAGCCAATATTAATGTAGCATTATCTCTAAATAATGTTAAGTTTGAACAGATACTAGAGAAAAGTGAAAACGTAAGCACCCCCACGCTCTTGGCGTGCTTCTCTCCCAACTGAGCTATGGTGAGGGATTATAGCAAAGTTCACTTTTCTTTAGTCACGGCATTACCTCCGAATCATCCACTGCTAGAGATTGACATTAAGCTCTACTAATTTAGAGGCCAGTCTCTCTACTCCATGTGACTTGACCAGGGGAAGAGTGCCCTCTGGCCGACCAATCTGTCCAAAGCCCATTGAAAGTTAAAAGTTTTAATCGAGAAGGGAGGACTTGAAATGTCAAGTTTAATGAAATACTAGAGAAAAGTGAAAATGTCATCATCGAGATTCGTAATCGGGATCCATGCAATTTTGTAGTGCTGCTTTACCAACAGGGCTATTCTAACTCGGTGACAATATGATTCACTTTTCTGTAGTATGCCTTGAAACTTACTTTTTCAAATCCTCTCTTCTTGATGACAATTTATACAGTAATGGTACACTTTGGTTATAAAGGGTTCTTGAGATCCAAACAAAAAAACTGAAACCTTGAGCATCTGGCGCCCACAGTCTGTTGCCTTTAAAACACAATACACGGGACAACTAATACCAAACTACTCAACATACAAAAGCAATGTGATTCAAAAGCGACACGAAAGTGATTTTATTTTATAGATAGAAGTTAGCCAATCAAAGAGAAACAAATATACGAAACAAAAGATGACGAAAGCATACAAAGATACAAAGATAAAAGTAATGCTAACACACGTGATGGAAGAACGTACGAAAACAACATTACATGTGATCAGCACGTGATAGGGTATGATTGGGCAAATACAACGAATAGAAAAAACATTAGCACAATGAGAAAATACACAAAGTAATACAAAAGTAGATAGAAGAATTTCCATTATTTATCTAATAACTGAAAATTTGGGTTTTTAGGTGTAGCTCTCGTAAACAGCTAACATTGTCCCATCATAAACCCTAGAAAAATTTTGAAAATATTCTTACAGGATGTATCCTTGCGACACCCCGACCGACACCATTCTGCTATGCTAACATTGGCTTTAACACAATGACGTAATTGTCTGAAAGATATGGGCCGTTGATACCAAGAATGGTTAGTACATGTACCTTTCAGTGAAAAAGCTGAAGAGAGAAAATATGAAAACAAATAAAGTCAAGATTATCGGAGGCGTTCTGCCCCTCCCCCCTAGCACCCCGGTAGCTACACCTTTGTAACATCACACTTATTGTGATCACACAAATACTTTGTCAATCTGAAAATGATTTGATGATGACATACAGATGATGACAGACACCAATCTTGTTTAAAGTTTCGAGAAGATTTGAAAGGCTGCAGGCGTAACAGGATCAATATGAAAATAGTTCTTTCGAGTGATTAAAATAATCCAGGAGAAGTCAAGAAAACATGGTACTGAATTGAGGGGGGAAATACAAACGTTTGGACAGCGATGGAAAAATTATCTCGCCATATTTGGTGATATCCGTATGTTGAGGAAAACCAGGAGGTTTCCTTTGTAATCGAAAAGCTATATTTCTCATTGTTTATTTTTCTGTGACCTAGTTTAGGATTAAGTCCTCTTTCTGATCTAAACTTTATATAAGCAGCTACTGTATGAGCAACTAAGCAAAACAAAACAGAGCATCATCTTTTGTGCTCGAAACCAACACGTTTGTACAAATTGGCCGTTCATTATTGCACTAGACTCATATGGGAATCAGTTGCAACACACGATAGCCTCTCACAAGCGATGAAATCGACTTACCTGTAGTTTTACGATCTCACATTTTGACTGGTTGTTACTTTTCACAATGGAAAATCTTCTTCACAATTTTGCTAAATCTGTTCCACTTTCTGTCTAACAATCAAGCAACACATGCAACCAATCATGTAAACTCAATATTGTTTTCAGAGCGATAATTAAGCAACTCGAGGTCTGACTCAAGCGTGTTTGCTTGTAAAACATTGTGCAGATGAATGGGTCTTCTTTTCTTTAATGAAGCTTATGAGAATTTTCTCACTAATTTTGTATCTATACCTACTTATCTTTTGAATTTCAGTTATTTTATAAAGTTAATAAGCGAATATTTCAAATTTCAAATTACGCAAGAGTTGCCTCGTTTGCGTAAATTACTCAATTGAGATTTAAGGAAGTTGCTAAAGTGACTAGGTCTGACTCTGCCTTGGTCATTGATGAAGATTCGTATTTCTGTTAAAAAGCTAGGTATTAAAGTAATAGAGGCCTAAGGCATAGCCAATTCTTTCTTTGGAGGCCAATTTACATCTTTAAATTCCCAGAGGTCTACAGGAGCTCTACTATATAAATTAAGACCGAAAAATGCATTTTTGCTGAATATAATGGAGCTTCTATTTCACAGTTTGATTTAGTAGTATGTACTATAAAGTACATTAGTAGTCAAAAACAGTAAAATATGATTCAAATGGCGAAACCTTCTCAGAGTAAAAATCATCACAATAACTGTCAAAATTGAATAAGGAAAATCATATAACTATTTGTGTTCTGAAACAAGCCAATCAGTAGTCAGTTGTGTACTTGCCATTGTGATGATGCAGCAATCAGCATTAGATAGAGCTCTGTTAATAATACGACATATAAATACCGTAAATGACGAAATTAGTGCCCGGGGCGCTTACTTTAAAAGTGAACTTTTACAAGGGGCGCTTTTTCGACAGGGGCGTTTAGTTCAGCAGGTGTGCCTAATAATTTTTGCTCATACCATGTACAGGGTATCTATCAAAAATATATATCGATTTGCAAAATTTGGCCTGTTTTTCAGGGTTTTTTTACATAAAATGGAATAATTTTTAGGGTCCTTTAAGCTCATAAAACTCTGCAGAAATTTTGAAGATTAAAAAGAATTATTTCACTTTGAGTTGGCTTAGACGGAGGCCAAGATTATAAAAGCCAATTACAAAATGATTTCTTGTTTTGAAGTATATTGAAATAATACATATTGACTGTGACTGTCACAAGATGTACTACACATCAGTTATGAGCACACTTAATATAGTCTCACAGCATTATTTCATTGTAAGATAGTAAGGTTAAGTTACCTTTGTTATACGTCGTGTTTAGCATGTGATGTTCAGCAAGTCTCGTGTTCTAGTTCCAATCACATGTTAGGGCCATTATCCTTTGTTTGAGCGGTATACGGGAATCCTGATGTGTCCTTGACTTCGTCTCACTACTTTTAAGATCTGATATTATAAACACTCCGTATAAACAAGGCAATCTCAGTTGCAAATATACTCGAGCGAACGACACTTCGAATTTTTCGTTGAAAGTCTCTCATTTTTTGAATACGAAATAACGCGAGACCAAACAACCTCATGTAGTCTTAGAGGATTTATATTATTGGACCGCAGGCCCGGTCATATGACAATAAAATATCTTGTTTTCGTTAAGACAAAATAATTCTGTTTTTTTTAATTAAAATAGAGCCCCGTTTGTTTAGGGGACGCTTATTGCAAAAAAATTGCCTTTATCCCGGGGCACTTACTTGGCAGGGGGCGCTAATTTCGTCATTTACGGTATATGTTTTTGCACTGTTGGGGTTGCTAAGCAGGCAGGGTCACATTGCCTAGTGTAGCAGAACGGATTACATACCTCACAGATCATAGCCAGGTATTAACCCAAGACATAACATACCCTGAAGTGTATTTTGTACAAGGGTAACTTGGAGCCCGAAGGCTAAAATGTGCCAGGACAAAGTATACCTTTTAAGACAGATTCTATTCGTAAGTCCTCTGATACTGACACTAATTCTCCAGAATGCGAATAATTAGCAGTTGTAATTTAATATTTTTGAGAGTAAAAGGACTGGAATTTGGCCGAACCAAGGCATCTTAGCATTACGAAAATATAATGTCCAAAAATCAAATCGTCTTATTGGACTGAAACGTCTTTATGGTCGACATTGCGAAGGCTATCTCTCATTTTCTTCACTGTCTACACATATTGAACTTTTAACGCGTACCATCAAGGCTAAGTAACTCAAGGAGGAGCTCCAATTAATACGAACTTGATAAACGTCGACTAAATCAGACTTGGGCACTCTAGCATTATTGTTCTGTTAGTACTCCTGGGGGAAGAATTCAGTCTGAGAGAGTAGTGTCATTTTAGAACTATGCAAAAGAAACCGTTGCTTTTACAGAATTTGCTTGTACGCCATCGATGTCATGCCTGTTAAATCCAATATATCAATTGGACATTTTCTTTTGCTAGTAGAAACATCACCAATGTTGAAGCAGATATAAGTTGTTTGCAGTTCCGATGTGAAGTCTGAAGCACCAAAAATTCTCTCGCGAGGATTGGCGCCAGGTTTTTCTTCTTCTATGTTCATAAATGTGCTAAATGCCACAATATGACATCCATTGGTGATTTACAAGGACACAGAAGTGGAGTTTGTATGAACGATATTAAATTTGCGTGATGATTTTATCTGAGCCACATCTCAACAGAAAAAGCTCTTTACATTTACGAAAACTTCAGAGGCGACAAAGGAAACAAAGGTATTGTCCTCCTATAGAATTCAACAAGGGTTAAAACTCCTTGTGCTAGATTTGAAACCCGATGGCAAAGACTCTCTTTCAAAACGAAAATAGCTTGAGTTAATTGACTCCATTAATCTAAAGTATTATGTAAAGAGGCTTGTGTAATGAAATTCAATGGAACAAGTTATTTTCAAAGGAAGTATTAAAACAATTCATTATTAAAACAATACATAAAATTCTAACTATTAAATTGGAGAGGCATTCTGAAAGGCTTGAGAAAATAATGAGATTCAAAGGCCATGAGTTGCATCACTTTTAAGAAGTAAGCATTAATACCTATGATGCATGTGTTTATACCTGTTCTTAATTAAGATAAGGCTTTGCGACACAATTGTAGAAATGTAAAACTAAAATAGCTTTTATCAAGATACCGACCATACATCCCCTATGATTGTTAGGCACATTAACTAAGAGCTTATAACATCCGCAGATTAAGCTTTAGTTTCTGTGGAAGATATACAAAACGTATATTGCTGGGTTTATAAATTGTCCTCTCGTATTAATTGAAGCTTTTTTATCGGCAACGGGCTTAATAGAATTTTTCCTTTTGAGTCTAATTCTGCAGATTTTGCCTCTCGAGACACTGATTGTATAAGACTTGTTGAATGATTGTTGCCAGTGCGGTGGTTTTACCATTTAGATGAGCTGGTTTTATTTGAGATTTTCGGGGGGTTATTGATAGTTGCGGTTCTTGGGAAAGAGTCTAAAAATGAAAAAAAATCCACGCAAAAGCACCCATCCCACCCCAAATACAAATAGTATAAGAAAGTGGGTAGAAATGTTTGATAAATTTTGGAGTAATCATACCTTTTTTCGGAATTCAGCGTTGACATAAACATCACTCGATAGGTTATAGCAGCTATTGATATGCTCTTGATGTTTTGAAAGTTTCTGTAATGGAGTAAAACGTTCTGGGCGAGAATTTTTTATAATTTCTTTTACGTGTGGGAATCAAATAAATGGGTAAAAATTTTAGACGACGTCACGTATCATCTCCCCTACGATTTAGTAAAGAAGAATAGTATCTAAACATGTTTGTTGAAACTTGTATATAATCGGTACAGAACTTTCTACTATATCAATTCTTTATTGTTACCTTGTTAATGTTTTATGTTGTTGTCACAGTGAAAGTTATTAGTTGTCATGAGTTTTCGAACAAGAAGGATGTGGAGTAACTGCTAATATATCGTGTCTTGGATTTGTTGTCATTTTCTTAGAAACAGTGGTTAGTCAGTTTCTAAAGCAAGGAAAGACTTGCTTTGCAGATAAAAACAACTTGATTTTTCATTTGGTCTCTTTAGTTACTAATGTTATTCTAAAGGGCACTAACTGGTCAGAGACATAACAGTAATCAGGCAATCCAATTTCTGATCAGTTATTTTAAAACATAGTTGGGCCGAAAGTGTAAGACTGGAAATAGCTCAGTACACAAATGATTTCGTTTTTTCGTGCTGCATGTGGATCTGAAGAAAAGATTTCCCCGGGTATTATGTTCTAGTGGAGGCCCCAAGCTTAAAATGTCCTGCGTTATAAAGTAGGAAATAATATAATAAGTAACACCTTCATCTTTACAGAAGTGTGTCAAAAATATTAGGTTTTTCATTTCGTTAAAATGCTAGTTAGTTCTGCAATTCACCAGTTCGTTAATATAGCCAGTTAGTTCTGCAATTCACCAGTTCGTTAATATAGCCAGTTAGTTCTGCAATTCATTAGTTCGTTAATATAGCCAGTTAGTTCTGCAATTCATTAGTTCGTTAATACAGCCAGTTAGTTATGCAATTCGCCAGTTCCTTAATACAGCTAGTTAGTTCTGCAATTCGCTAGTTCCTTGATATAGATAGGTAGTTCTGCAATTCGTTAGTTCCTTAATACAACTCGTTAGTTCTGCAATTCATTAGTTCCTTGATACAGCTAGTTAGTTCTGCAAGGGGGCAACTGTCGCCCCACTTTTTTCAAAGAACACTTGTGAAGTACCTCACTGTTCGCTAGAGTGGTACGAAGTGATGATGTAACCAAAGAACCTAGTTTTTGGCGGACATTTTGACCCCCACTTTTCAAAGACCGACTACGGCCCTGAGTACGGTCATTGGCCAATTGAATACTAAAACAGCAACTTCAAGTGTTGCCAGATGAGTTCATCCTCCTCGTCTCCCTGAAATCGTGCAGAAAGGATCCCGTTACTGCACCCTGTAGATTCAATCTTATTTTTTACCGCTAAGGTGTTGCTGCAAAACTCGCAAATAACATACTTTGGGCATTGCTTCGACTACAAACTTATCAGATTGGCAAGTTGTATTCCAATATTGCAACTCCGCTAACAACGTCAACTGATGGTTTAGTTCTCGCAGTAATCGAGGGAGAGGTTGATGGCAGAGGCAAACCTGCGTTGATAGATAGCATTAATGCCTGTTGTTTCACCATAGATCTGAATAAATCAGTTTAGTCAGATCTATGGTTTCACCAAAGAGAACAGACAAGTAGGAAAGGGAGTAGCCGTTGAAAGGAGATCAGTAACAAACTGTGTTCTTGATAATCTCAAATGTCTTGGCCGCCGTAAACGATTGTACAGGTTAGCCTGGTCATTCGTAATAACTATTTTCAATCAAAAAGCTTTGTCTCTATAAAAATGGTATAAACACCAGGAAGTTTCAAGAAACTCCCATTAAACGTCAGTATTATTCTTGCTTCCATAAAGTGTAGGGAATGGCATAGTGTAAAGAGCTGACTATCAATTTATATTTAAGATTTTATTTGGTAATTGAATAGTTACATAGTCTCCTTAAAATTTAGGATAACCATTTTACAGCCAGATTTGGGGAATCTCGACATCAATTATGCAATTTTGAAAACATTGTTTTGTAATTTCACTGGACAATCTGGGTGACATAAAAAATAGAATAGAATGGATTTTGAACTGTATAGAATCACATCATACACACCGGTGTATATTTCACAATGATATTAATTCTTGACTGATTAAATTTAGGGAAATGGCTAACAGAAAAAAAATGGCAAATGCTAGTTACCCTTGTATCTCGTTTAGCAATGAGTAGGGATATACTGTTAATATAGAAACAGCACTTGATTGAATATGTAATGAGCGCCTCTCTAAATTCTTGGCAGCTCTGAGGGAACTCGCTGGCAGCGCTTACAGACCATTCACAATAATGAGATTAAGGTTTACTGTTGCCACGATACATTTATCTGAGACTTATAACAGCGCTCATAGATCTCAGAGCTCTGTTTCACACACAACACATAAATTACAATACACTGAACATTTTTACCGAGCTACTACAGCCAATCAAATCACATATAAGACAGGAAGTGGAGAGTGATTAGCTAGTACAGGATCTTGGTGGTGTTAGTAGAATCGTATTAGTTTACTATTGGTTAATGGTTACGCTACGTGTCATTTCCATTGCAAATAAACAAGAGCAGCACCTCCGGGAGGAAAATGAAACATTTGGGTGATAAGAACAACATTGCGGATTTCATCAGCTACAAAATCTAGCATTTAAGTCTTCCTGTACATGTTACATGGATAAATCACAAACGATTAATGAACGTCTGTCTACAGGGTCAGAGGTCACCGGTATTCGTATAAACCTGTTTATTTTATTTGCTGCACTCCATGTTTTTTAACCTCATCTATTATGTTACTCATTCATTTCCAACTTCTTCTGTCCTACATTGCCCTTCTGTCATTAATCCTGTCCAAAAACACGATGGTCATTCACTTATTATGTGTCACTAATACTTGATCTTTCATCTTATTAAGATAATCGCTAGCCTTCTCTAGTCTTAAGCTACATCCAAAATAAGTAGTTTCTTCCTTATTTGTGGTATCTGGTTGATTCATAACATTTCTATGTAAAGCCACAAACTAAATGCCATCATTGCTTGCACGAAGCTCTTCCTTGACGCCCGTCCTTTTGCTACATACTCTAAAACACACTACACACAATAAGTACTATGTATCTTCTGCTAAGACCACGAGGCAGTCAAAAATATTCTACTAAAGCGAGAAGAGCCCGTTAATTGTTACTTATCGAACCAATTAATAAACTAAATACCTTACTGACTAATAAATAAGTTGAAAAGTCATTTTATTAGCTTATTATAAGATTTCCCAGCAGTTCAGTTTCTACGTTAGCTATGTTTTGGGTCAGCAATGTGTTAGTTTTGTAGGTAAGTTGGTAGTTAGCTAGGTAGCTAGCTAGATATATAGACAGGTGCGCAAGTAGGTTGATATATGTGTAGTATATAGGTAGGCTGGCATGGAGATAGGAAGCGAGGGAGCTAGATTGGTAGATATGTAGATAGGTATATATATGTATATAACAGAACTAAAAGCAGTTGAACATACTGTATAATATAAAAAGCAACTTCAGCTTTGAAGCAAGCTTTCAGATGTATATCCTTCTTCAGGAAATATCTTACCGCCAAGACTCGAACCCATGACCCAGCCATTAGTGGTGCATGCTTCACCAATTTATCTAGATAACCCATAACGATTATCATATTCGATTTCTCTAGTCGTCAGATCACATTAGCTCTCAGTTCTCTGCCGGTGGACATGGATGTTTAACTCAATGCCATATGGGAGTCCACCCTTTACTCCCTTTGTGACTTGACTTTGAAAGGACTGAAAGGCCAAACAATCTGTTCAACGGCCATTTGAAAGCAGCAAAGTATCAACCATTTGGTGAAGAAAACACATTTTATTTCACTATATTTTTTTCAAGGCTGACTATTTTAAGTTTTACCTTGATTATAGTTAGCGATATGTGCGCTTCGCATCATGTATTCATTTTCGTAATAATACCGTCTCTCCATCCTTGCTTTTTTGTTTACACGCCGTCTT
Organism: Carybdea cf. marsupialis auct. non (Linnaeus, 1758); assembly: GCA_010016065.2. Classification (NCBI taxonomy): domain Eukaryota; kingdom Metazoa; phylum Cnidaria; class Cubozoa; order Carybdeida; family Carybdeidae; genus Carybdea; species Carybdea cf. marsupialis auct. non (Linnaeus, 1758). Next base: position 10,755 of record JAAAKL020009364.1, read on the forward strand.
TTTATTAGAATTGTACTTGTTTTCTAGTTGTTAAGATTCAGCGATATTGCTAAACTCTTGTACAATTTCCAAACGATTCTAAGAAAACTTAGTGTGTTCTTGTTTTGGTCTAAAACATCTCAATCGATGTCTGATTGCTTTCAAAACTCATAAATCACGAAGAAAATCAAATTCAAGCACTTCTAAACAAAAAATTAAAGAACGAACAGGGGGTTGTTAATCGAGTATAGATCGGAGTAAAGTAGTAATTAATTATGAATCAGAAAAGCGTTTTTTTGTGCTGATTCAAAACTAAAGATGGATACTTTAACAGTTCTTTTGTACAAAAGTATTCAGTGGGTCCAATCAGAGCCAATAGATTGAAGTTTTCACATTACTCATCGTTGGTGGGCTGGATGAGCCTCGGCACCATTTTGTAAAATGACTGAAACTCGGACTTTGTGATTATAAGTGTTATATATATCATAGGCTGTTTCGTTTACTGAACATATTGCGCATTTCTATCAATCTACCAAATTTATCAGTTTGTCTACTGTTTCATTCCCTCACCCTTCTCACGTGAACCATACGACTGCCTTTGATGACCACCAAACTTTAAATAGGACGTCATTGAGAGCACGACACAGTTCCGAAATTTAACGACTCTTTACAAACGTTATATGAAAATTTTGGTAATATTCTACAATACTTTTAATGGAGTGGCCGGTGCCAGTTTCTATAAAATGATTAAACTTTGTCAAGTTAGGAAACATACATTTAAAAACTTTCCCCAAAACTTTGCAATGGAAAACATATTTCAGTCTAAAATAAATGAGGGATACGTGGCACATAACATTGCAATAATCACTTTTGGAAAAGAAATCTTAGGATTTCTAGTTGACCATATCATTACTGCACCATTTTAACTTGCCTGTCATGAAGAAGATGTCAAATTGACATCTAGAAAAAAGATGTACCTTTCTACAGTTAGGGAATATTCACTCAAATTTTCAGTAAAAATCTCTTTGCAAGAAGTGTTTTTGAATGTCTATGAAACGTACAGCAGAAAGATCAATACAGATAACTCGCAATCAGTACTTCAAATGGCGAATTTAAAAATCATTTACTAATTAACTGATAGTCGTTGAACTTTACTTAAACTTATAGTGAACAGTAGCATGAATTTCTGCTTTATCGGCACTACAGTTGTTCCGTAAAGTCTTCTGTGGAAACCGAGGGGTAAATCGCTCCTTGAATTGATGTACGAGAGTTAAGAGTTAAAGGAGTCACAAAGAGTTATTGAGAGTTGGGGGGAGTTGAGAGAGTTACTGAGAGTTGAGAGGAGTTGAGAGAGTTTTTTGGTATTAATGGGAGTTATTCATACATTCATTGTACGAGAGTTTTTCTGAGTGATTTACTCCTCGGTGGAAACTTCAAAATTCACTTTATTAGGATGATCTAAGTTTCTCTTTCCTGTTGGCTGGAAGAACCATGCCATCGGTGATCACATGCAACAAATATATTGAATTTTTAAAATATCTCATAAGAATGGTGGGGAGTAGTGCGATGTGAGGGAGAGTGGGGCATCTATTAGGTACTGAAGAGTATACTGCTATTTTGAAGTAACATCCATTTAATTGGAAATCTTTGCATACAGACTTATGTTACAGCTAGCAAACTCACAAAAGAACTCATTTAGCACTATTTACTATTTATTACACTCCCGACAGACTACTAAATCTGTTATACGGACCATTTAAAGCCCACAATTTCAAGAGGCGAACAAATTACGTCGCATCCACGCGTCCTGTGTTTGGCACTTATTTGTAACTCAGGGACTGTTGTCCCACCCGGCTGATTTCTCTATTAGAAATCATACCACGTGACTGTCCGTGGGATGCGGAGTACAAGCACCAGCAGATAGAGAACACGAAATTCTTTTCATTCTTTTATTCGACAAGAGATTCATGGGGGATTACATGAGTGATATTACTCAACTTCCTTTAGTCTTCCCTTCACTACATGGCCGTCACTGTGAAACAACGAGTTAACTGCCAAATTAATACCACTTGCAAGGGATGGGCTCATATCAGCGATCTGATATCTAGAGACATTTGTTTGAAATTTGTCAGCGATGATTTTCTGCCAGTCCCTGTTTTATCGAAGCGGCTTTGATAATATTCAGACCGATAGCTCGTTCGCTAGGACATGACTAATTCTTTATGACATATACCCGATCCGCATTTACCCACGTGGAGCAGCTGTCGTAAGGGAGTATACATTCATAAGAAGTCTGAGTAGGTTTTGTCGATATTTGGCACGCACTTTAAGAAGAAGAAAGTTTTGTTTGTGATGGACATTTAATGGTGTACTTCTGTTAGCGTTCATGGAAAATATATATCACTACTGGAAATTGGAAATAACATCAAGGCAACAAGAGGCAAGCGAGTGAGTACCTTGTTCATGGTGATCTTTGCTTTCTTTCAACCGAAGAAAACTCCAAGAATTCGGAAGATATTGTACCACCATTTATCTGAAATTGCTCATTGCAGATTCTTTGGTTTATTTTCATAATTTATTTCAAATATTATTGATGTAATAATATTGTCTACATAGCAACCCCTTGATAAAATGGCTTTGAACAGGTTCACTCTGTATTTCTCGATAGTCGAGTTTCTCAACCGTCTTGACCAGACAACAACAGACGGTTGGAGTAGGACACTTTTGCTCATAATATTCTGACATACAACAAAATTATGCTCCCGTTTGGTATGTCGAGGTGACAATGCCAAATTTTGAAACCAAGTTCCACTTTAGTTGTGACTCAGCATCTCTGTAAACAATGTTCTAACTAACAACAACATATCTAACAACATAAAATACATTCGGTAAATAATAATTTTACTTTCATACTCGAACAAAATAATGCGCTCTCATCACTTCGATGCTTTGATAAGCTGGATACGTTAGTACTCTCTCTACAAATCTGATTCTGTAAGCCTAACACCGAGTTTAAAAGTTGTCAATTTTTGCCAGCTTCAGAGATTTTATCATCAGTTTCCTGCAGGCCTGATCATACCGTATATAGTATTAAAGTGAAACATTCCCAGTTCAACCCTCATTTTCTTTTTCTTCCTCCTCTCATCTTCATCTGCATTTTGTTTATGCTCTCTGTTCATTTTTTCTCCACCCCTTTCTCTCTTCTATATTTTCTCCCTGCTCTTTTTCTTTTCTCGCTCTTTTCTCTTTCTTTGTCTCTACTATTTTCACTTCTATTTCTCTTATATAGTTTACTCCCAATGAGATAAGAATTACAATTCGTCATAATACCCTATTGAAGCCCCACCCTCATTACTCTCCCAATTCTATATCTCCACATTAAATTTTGTCTCGTTTGAGATTCGTCTTGCCGCAGTATAATCATCATCATTCCAGACCCCTTTCTGATACGTTAAGGCACACAGAAATACCACCAGAGCATCATCGTTCCCGTCTTTCTTTTCTCTTTGCAGTCATGGCGTTCTTTTCTAAATCTCAATACAATGTATTATTGCATAGCCAGGTTGGCAACTGCGGGCAACTACCCCCATCCCCTGGTGCTCTAAATGTGTACATACTCCCTTTGTAAATAGTACTCTAAACACTAAAACGCCAACAAGTTAGCTAGAGTGTTCCCATAACAGAATCTGTTGGCTAAGTCCATGACTATCATTTAGTACTACAGCCTACTGCATCACCTGAGTTTCAGAGGTATTTGTCCCACACCATCTCTCCATCCCCTTCCTCTATACTATTTCTCGCAGGAGAAAAACTGTGTCATACAAGGATACAACTCGCCCCTTTATAAGCATAAATCTTAACTCTTCCTTGTATCCGAATCGTAACATAAAGTAACATACAACGACAAACAGCTTAAGTTCATCTCGCGCCTTATATTACAACCAGCGTTTACCTAAGACACAATTTTCAGAGGGCAACGTAACTCTAATCACAGCTTCTCAAGACACACTGCATGTTCATACCCTCGTCTACTCCAAAATCAAAGGTCTTAATATCCATCTTTCTTGCATTTTTATAACTCATACATTTAATAATTGGGCCGAGATAACACTTTTTTACCTAATTTAATACCTCACTGCACACATGTCCCAAGGAGAACCGGCATCCCTTTCACTTTAAGAAATCGTCTCGCAAAAACATTGCCTTGGTCTGTGCAGTACTTTTCTTAAAGGAGCAGAGGGTGCCATGATTTGTAGTCGTGATTACAAAATAATAATCCAACAACCACGTGACCATAAATAAGTAAATTTACTGATAACAATAAGGAGTCTGGTGACAATTGCGTTTGCTGTATTTACCTGATCACTTGTTTCAGTCAGATGTTAACAAAGCTGGCTCATTCTGTAGCAAAACAAGCCAAAT
>JAAAKL020009365.1:0-15154 GCA_010016065.2 Carybdea cf. marsupialis auct. non (Linnaeus, 1758)
TATTACAGTAATAATGCTGTCCTTGAATTAAAAAATTACGTATTTGGTCACATAAAAGTTATAATGTCGTGTAGTTTTCTAATTAACAAACATTGATGGCCGTCTTAGTACAAACATTGTGAAAACACTAACAACTAATTAAAGATGGTGATAATGAAAACAAATCAAGATGACTGCCATGATGAAATTTTTACTGGAAAATGCCAATAAGTAGCTTCAAGGAATAAATTTCACAGTATTTGATTATTTCCATATTTCTTTTTGCTAGTTTAGAGAGTATTAATTTCACTAATAGAAACACTCCAGGAATGTCGTCGTAAAAGATGTCCACTACATAACCTCATTGTCCCAGATCAATTGGCGAGCAAATATAAATGAGAGTAGAAATTGTACAGATGTTATTTTCTACCGTTGGTTTTTATAATATCAGACCAGAAAATGTTTTAAAGATAACTATCATTACTATGTTTGTATACAAAAAAGGCATTGAATTATAAAATGCCATTAATGTTTGGAAATTTCGTAACTTCCTTGATTTGATCTTTTTCATTTCTGCGTGAATTACACTCCATATTTTCTGAACTGAGAGCAAGCGGAATTCTTGCACACACATTCTTGTCTTTCAAAGATTTTTCAATTGAAATACAAGGATTTTCCTTATACTCAGTATCTCTTCCAACTGTTAAAAGCTTTCTAGAAAAAATTACTTGTCGTATACATACTTTTTAAGTAGATAAACATCTAAATGCAGCTCTTACCCTTCGAAGTCTTTTTCGCTTCTTATTTGGCAAGGGAGGCAGACAGCTACCTAACAATTACAGAAAAGAATCTAACTGTAAACCTTATGCAAAATCCCACATATTAAAACTAACATCAAACCCATTTCCTTGTATTGATGGGAATGATATCTATAATATTTACAGAAACCGATACTAATAATGCATGTTGATACAGCACAGGCCAACCAGTAACTCATCAGAGATTGTAAAAATATGCCCATATCAAATGCTAAGGTCAATCTAGTCAGCCAAGGGCACTTTTAATGTGATGACGTAGCAAGTGTGAAGTGGAGGTTTGAGTGATCGTGACGCGTCAAGTTTGAGATTGACTTCAGAATGTATCTATGGAGAATGTTCCCGTGTAAACACAGCTTTGTTATAAAAGAACTATAGCTGAGCCGTAACTAATATCACTGCCAGTGGTGAAGAAGCTGCTATTGTAGATCTTTATCAAATTGAAGAACCCTACAGATTGAATGGGAATCTATTGGCGTAATGTAAAATATTCAGAAAAAACTGCTTTCCTAGATTATAGATATTACCTTTCATAACATGTTACGGAGAGCAAATAGATTTACAGGAAACTGCAAAGTCTCATTCCTTAAAAGGTTATAAAAGGAAAGCGATCTTACCGTTGCTCTAATTATCAAAGTAAGGACATGCTTTCTCTCAGTACCAACAGTATTACCACACTGTATTGATTGCGTTTGGTAAGGATTTGCATGGACCCTACACAAATTTTGCTACTGATCGTCACATCAAACAAAGATCAATGATCTATTGATGTTACCACTTTGAATGTCCTCTGTGAGTGTTTAACAGTGCTTGACATTGACATGAAATCTGTCATTCATGGATAGTTTGTATGCTGAAGGAGATTAACGCCTCACTTAATCACTTTGTTGGTACATTCAATCGTCAACGATATGCTATAGTACTTCAAGCAAAGAAATAGAATGATGGAATACAACTGGGCAAATTTCTACATTCTCTCCGTGTCCACCAATCGACTTCCTTTCAAAATGTCAAAAGTTATCTAACGGAGAAGAACCTTAACGCTTCACCAATCCTGTAGAGCATTCATCATCCTGTGCTGCTCTGTCTCAATTATGATAATCGAACAAACCACAAGGCATACCAACAATATGACTGATCTTATGTAAAGACGTAAACCTTTATGCTATTAAGTAATTATTTATTAAATATATAATCTGAATAACAAATCCTTCATTTGTTTTTCCTTTTAACATTTAATAGTAGGTTACAGCTAACTACATTTTCACTGATCAAAACAGCTAATAAGTAGAGTTGAATCAACCTTGTGCTTTGTACTACTTACTTAAATATATGACGATGGGTGCAAAGTTACTTTATTGGTATGGAAGCTACGGAGGACTCCTAAACGAGATCTACTTGAAAGTATAACATTCATTAAAGTTACATACATTTGGAACTCTACTAATTTTAGGAATTCCAAGACACGCTCTCTAAAAGCTCACTTTATGCTGATGTAAAAAGATAAATAATTGGGACTCTCATGCGCAGGCTAATACACGAAGAGTAAATGGCAAAAACATAACAAGGAGAACTCATCTGAGAACTGATAAAGATATTTATCGATTATAGATTTCACTATGTAAAACAAACAGAACTTTTTCATCAACTTTTATTTTTTCCTACCTAATATCTTACTTTTTCATTCAACTCGTCAAGGTTTTTGTATCCTATAGAGCCGATTACAACGGTGAAAAGGTCCAAAACATAGGTTTTCAATTTTTGCTTCTTGTTCAGTGCGGATTAATAATAATCAAACAGCTGTATTTCCCTCTGATAGTTTGTAAGCCTCTGTTCCATTATTTTATACAAAGTTCATTGAGGCATCGTTTGGAAGAAGCAGCGTTTTAAGTAACTAATGTTGTTCCAAATAGCACGTCATGATCGTTTGAAAAACGCTATAAGAATAGAAATAACACCTTTATCCCCTGCAATTTACGACAAGTGGTAACTTTACAACATTATTTTCAAGGAAGTGTGCATGGCAATGGCTCTATTATACCATTTGTTAGAGAATCCTTAAACTACTAGTAATGCGGATGCTTCCAGGATAACAACAGGGTGGGCTGATGTTGTAATTGATTTCAAGGAACTGGCTTCTCGATAAAAAACCTGTTTTCAAATAGAAAATATGAAGAGTGAGAATTTCGGATTATAAAGTCATTAGGAAACATAGGATGGTTTGTAGATTATGTCGAATGCTAATAATAGGGGAGTTGGCAGCTTGTTCAGGTTTACAGGTAAAATGTTATGATTTTGGCGGGGAGGGGGGAATGATGACTACATTACTCCACTGGAGGACGTTGATTTCCAGCTCTACACAAATTTGTAAAGAAGCTTCTCTTTTCCATGTGACTTGACTATGGAAGGACTGTCACTAATCTGGCGACAAGACAAAAAGATCATGATATCAACGGGGCTAACCTAGCTCAAGTGGTAGAGGGCACGCCACAAATGGGTGGATCACGGGTTCGAACCACGTTGGTGACGTAATTTCCTATTTCTATAGTATCTATTCAAACTTATCACTGCAAAATCCCTTCTTCTCAAAAATATAAGGCTTTCTTTATTCGTTTTTGGCAGTTAGGTACCAGAAAATCTACACTTGATACTACACCAGCATCTTAGGTATAAGCAGATCTACATCAGACACTTTTCAAGACAATCTAGAAAATACTTGTAAGACAATCTTTTGAAAACGGTAGTTTTTCCAGTAGCAGAAAATAATTTCGATTATGTAAACTGCAAAAATGTTCAAGGAAGGAAGAGGTTCTATTGAATCGACTTTCTATCGGGAGTGTTCTGCCCTATGTTCAAAGGAAAACGAGCAAACATAGCAGAAAATAACACCGGTCTTTCGGATATGTAAAGTGTAAACGTAAAGAGATCGAATCGATTACATCATGTTGCTGGTGCATGATTTACACCTGTATGACCATGAGTTGTTTTTATCCTATTCTGTTCAGGTGTGACAGGGAGGGACTTTTGGAGACTCTCTCAGCAAATATTTCCCAGTCATTTCCTGCCCATTAATTTTAGGCACTTGAAACTCTCTCATTGCTAAATTTGTCTTGTCTACTCCTTATGGTGGTATTTTGCTTAAATTTTCTCACAAGCTGTTTAACATAAGCTAAAGAGGTTTCAGTATGGCCAAAAAACGGGACTACAAATGACTATGTTCAGAGCCAACTGGACCTTTAAATTTTTATATAAATTTAAATTTAGAACCAAATTGCGCAATAATACCATATCTATCATGTAAAATATACAAGCAGATGGATTTCAACAATCAACTGTCAGAAGAAAGCTAGATATGGAGGAAAAGTGAAATGGATTTAGAAATTATCGGTAAAAAATATCACGTTTACCAGTGTTGACAGATGACCTTTGCAATCAAGAAGGCCAATACCTATTGAACTATTGCCCTGATATTTAAAATTGTTCATCTAGTAAGAAAAAGGAGTACTAAAGGTGTACCAAAGTTTTGGAGCAGTGGAACATATCCCTCAGTTATATTTTACAAGTTGGACATTGTATTTGCCGTTTAAGGCATTCCCATGGAGATTAAGACCATGTTGACATTGTATCGGATAGGTCTTCACTTCGTTGCGCTTCGTTTCGTCTTCGGTGAGAACAGCACTTGACACAGCGGCTTACCATTAAAAAAGTGTTCAAATTATATTGGATAGCCACAGTGACAGACGAATGGCGCCATATCAGTTAACAATTGTTTTACCACTCATGATCACGCTATTTGTTTTGTCAAACAGGCTACTCGTTGCCTGGGAAGAATATTATTTTCAAAAATACATCTGACATTCCAATACATTGTGGACTTTCAAAGCAGTATCAGCAAATACAGAATGACTTCTAAACGTAAAGCTGATCAAAGTCAGTTTTCTTGGACCGATGACAAGCTACAGCTATTGTTAGACTCCACGCTAGAATTCAAATCAATGTGTGAATTTGAAGGGGAATACTTGGAGTCAAAACGAAACAAGTGTGAACGGATTCGATCTTGTATCTAAAGAAACTACCCCGATGATAGTGAAAAACATCCACATCAAGTAGTTGCATGATCCGATTCCTTCTCCTTCTTTAAATAACAACCCATTAAAAAGTATAACGGGCCATCTTGCCAAATTTTGAAAAAGGTCTATTAGAGTCAACAAAATATAGATAGAAAACTATGTAAAATATTTTTGAAAGCTGAATCATGAAAACGAGATTAACATCGATTCAACACCTAAAGGAGGTTCTACCATGAATCTCACAAGGAAAACTGTTCCCACTGCGCCTTGAAAACTTATTTGTTATAAAACGTATCATTTTTAAAACCATCGCGCCACGATGTGAAAATCATTGCCGAGTGACCTGCTTTGTATGTAAACAGAAGGCCTATACGAGGTGCTTTTCAAGTCGTTGTGAATACCTATCTGGTACTTACTTTGTTTTTCGTGAAGTAGAATCCACTCATATCTTTCAAGCATGCGCAGTGCAGAAAGTTTTCAATAGCACGAAATACAAAATGGCTTCGAATGCAACAAGTTGGCACGAGGACCAAATAAAAAGCAGTATCCAGTAGTGTGAACACCACTTAAGGCAAATCGACACCCGCCTTGTTACGAGGGTAAATTGAAGAAGTGTGTAGGCGCCCTTCCACACCGAAATTGCCTCTAGGTAATGGCAAAGTAGAGGCTTTTATGTAGCTGTTTGGTAAGGCTATACTCACTGCACATGCAGAAGGTTCGTGTATGGCAGCAGAAACGTCCTTGGTTCCTATTACAGAATAGGTATAGAATTACGCTACATATAACAACTCGAGTACCACCAGCAGTGCTGTTGTTTAATTACGCTGTACGTAGTAAGCTGCCAGTCTTAAAAACGATTTGTAAATGAGGATAATTTAGCATCAGTAAGTGAACACACTACTAGAATTATCAGAAATAGTATATTGATAACCATAGACATGAAAAGAAGATCAGTCGAAAGGATGATGATTTTGTATTGGTCAAGAAAGACAGAAGAAACTTTCTACAAACTTCAACACTGCTTATCACTAACCGTCAAGGTTAACTGATTGTTGTACAGAACAAGTCAGATATAGGTCTCGTACTTAAAATATATCAAAAAACCACAAATCGGGACCAGAGCAAAGACGACAGTGAGGACAATGATAGTGCTATCGTCCATTAACCATTATAACAACAACATCGACAATATCAACAACACTCGGTAGACAGAGCAACGAGAACAATCAAGATAGACCATCAATCATTTCCGGGTACCTTTAAGGATGACGTAGTATATTCAAGCGCGGTATCTACTTGCCTTCTTTTTCTAAAAAGGAGGTGCTGTAATGGTGTCATCTCAACTTGTTAACTAGTGCCCAGTATAAATGAGTAAATACACGATTAGAATTGATTGGAGTGATGTGGTGTTGAAACGGAGACTGTGATGGTTTCGCTACTTAATGTAACTTCCCCCAACGCTTCTGCAAGGCTATTATTCTATCATTTCATGAAACACACCAAACGACCAATCGGAAACCCAAACCACCGGGCTTTCAAGTATCCTAAACGACCTCAGGGAACATTCGAGTCTTCGAATTCATCACAACCTGGATACCACCTTGCATGAACTTGAAATATTGTGTTCTGACAGGTTGAACTGGACTGAAATTATCAACAGCATAATGTTGTCTAAGACAACGAATGTGCAATGATGATGATGATGATGAACTTTTCTAGATATCATTTTTTGAATCTTCTTTTTCTGAGTTTTTATTGTTTACATGTGTCTATACTCTATTACTATTGAGATACCACTTTCTTTCGGTGTTACCATTTAGGGCGACCATCATACGAATCGTCTAGTGGAGATTCTTCTTTACCAAACGCGTTGTTGTGCCTCTGTTGCTAGGGAGTTTCCGCAACAGATGACGATCCACTAGACGACGATGAGATTAGAGAGAGCGGCTTGGGAACTCGTTGACGACCTGTTGTATGCAAATTGTGCTTTCGCAAGCCGTCGAGCGCGTCGTCCATTATTTGTTGTCTGAAGGTGTAAATGAATTTCTTGGCGAATTGCCAGAAGTTATCATTTGGAGAAATATAGGATGGGTAGCTACTGGCTTACGATGCCGATCTTATCACTTTGCCATCGTTATGATAAAAGTTCCACATCGAAATTTCTTATACCGTGTTGAAATTACGAGAGATTCGACTTGGACCAACTGTCAAACAAGGAGTGTACTATTGGATTTTGTTTCAAGTGGGATGGCGTAGTCGGACTATTCTAAGCATTAAATATCCCGGAATATTTTACTTGCGGCAACCGCGCGAAATCTGATGGATTAGAGGCCTTCTGTGTTCTTTTAAAACGACTTACTTACCCATGCCGGTACTCCGATGCTCCGAACTTGACGTTCAACCGTGTTTTGAAATGATAATGGGGTCTGTTGCGAAAACTCCCTACTGTGACACATTGTTTGAGATTCTACTGTTACACACATTTAAACATGACCCACGTTTTGTAATCTTTATGTAAACATAACAGTAATGAACCAAGTACTGGTGTATTTTATCGAAAGAAATTATACGTTCCTTCGTTATCTACTTGACGTGAAAATGAAGAAAATTTCGTATTCGACTAGTAGACGACGGGAAGCGGGTGGAGAATGAATGAAACATGTGCATTAGCGCTAGTCCCAGTCTCTTCTCTATAATCTCCTCGCCGTCTAGTGGCTCGCCATGTGCAGCGGAAACTCCCTGTCATTCCTTGCTTGCGAACATAATGAGCGTATAAATGCAAGAAGTGGAATAACAAAGACCCGTTTGCCACGAACTAACACAGCAAACAGAAAAAAAGTCTTTACAATTTTCTCATACTACAATCGGTTCATGGTATTTACAATAACAAACAACACCGGTTTTACTTATCTCCAAGATAAGGCATACGAAAATTAAATATATGACTTCCTTACAACTGCTAAGAAAAAAACTTAATCAGGTATAATGCCCTTCATTAAAGGTTTGAGTGCCTCATATCAACTCTTGCATTAGTATAGTAACAGTGTGATAATGTTAAAAAACCGCTTCCGGATTACACTTTTCTGTTTGGTACAATGCACTAAAACATTCCTATTCTATGATTCATCATCAAGTGAAAGAGATGGAGCAAAATTGCTGATCAATATCTTTACACGTTCTTTACTTTTGCATATTGTCTCAATAGTATCTTGTAAAATGTCAAGGTGATTTTTTGACTTAGTGTACTCTGTTTCTAACTCATTGAGATGCTGCTCTTTGTCTTCGTATTCACGATGAAACTTCTTTAATTCGTCCTTTAGATGTTCGATTTCTGTCTCCGTTTCCTCAGCATTCTTTGCAGTTCTTCTTAAACCATCTTTTGTTTTCGCAATACTTCCTGTCACTTTTTCCAGACGGTCTATCACAGTCTCCGCTTCCTCTGAGCAACAACACAGAAAAAAAATTATATTGGTATGGAATATCTCAGATCTAGTGACCAAGTCTATATTAAAATGAAAAGATTTGGTATTATAGCAATTGAGAAAGCACGATAGTAGTGACATATTTGATACAATTATGGTCATACAAATGCGGTTGTTATGATTGCTGTTGATGATGAAGATGAGGAGAATGACTATGATGTCGACTTTGACATGGGCGAAGATGATGATAAAATGATGGTGATAACGACGATGAGCCTGGTGAACGTATAAGTGAGAATGATGACGATTTTTATGAACGCGAGTTACTAGATTCTGGAACTTGAAGGGCAACACTTGAAGGGAAAGCTATAATTGTAGTAAGTATTATTTGAAAGTATCGTCCCCAGGACTCAAACAAAATCCAAGTTATTGCTACGCAAACCAGTAGCATGGCCGCAAGGGGACTTGGGGAAGGTCCTGAAGTTCTTTGAAAGTTAATCTCTTACATCGTCCAAATCTGGCATTAAACTTGTGGTTTGTGTTAAAGACTGCTTTCCAGTTGTTTGAAGTTATGGATAATAACTTAACTTGTTGTTAGAGAGAGGCACTGGTTGGAGGCGAGTGTGCGGAAAAGTTACTTGGTATTCGTAAGATTCCTCCTGCTTTGAATAGAGCTAGCAATGATTAAACCTTTAAATTACAAGTTTTAATCATTTCAAATTAGATGCTGCAAAGACTGGCCTAAAGAAAGAACATGCAACGGAAAGAATAAGATGGAAAGCAAAGATTGGTTGAAAGTCGGTAACACAACGACAGATGGAAAACGGCTGACAATAAAAATGGATGGAAATTTGGGCGTGGTTCCGTTATAAATTGATGGCCAGCTCAATTGGTAATCCGTAACGTACACTAATCATCTCTCTGATCGCTAAAATAGATCGAAACCCTTCCAAGCTGGACTTCGACACCAAGTTCTATGATATTGTGGAATCTAAAAAGATTTAAAATAAGCGCAACGTTTTCCTATGATCCAGCATAGATAAGATTTCACTAGGGCAAAAATATAGCTATAATTTACCATGCAACTGCAATATTTTAATTAACATCTAGATACATCTTATTATTATGTGTACATTGTACAGTTGGAAAGTGCTAAGTTTTTTCAACTGTAGTTTCCCCTCCGTCCCCCATCAAACTCACCAAAGTGTGACGATCGTTTTACTACGGTTGGTTATTTGTTATGCGACAATAATAAATTAAAATAAGAGGAATCGCAACAGTACTTATAAATTCTTAAAGAGCTCTGCTTGTTCTAGTAATACAAACTGGAAAGTCATGCTGGCATTCAGCATACCGAATGGACCTTGAGCTGATGAGGGGAAGTGGAACCAACTCAGAAGAACACTTACCAACGTAATACCTGAAGAAAAAACTTGAAGAAGCAACATCTCTACGGTGAGACAGAGGTTGAAGTGTGCTGGCCAATTCAGGGCCAACCGCAAGAGAGATAGTGTACCGCAATGGAGAATAAGTGTACCTTTTGATTAGAGGTGACTGCTACGGCCGTCGAAACTGAACCAGATGAAAATGGAGCTCATTCCTATGACGGAGCAGCTGCTGCCTATTTTACTGAGGAAAGTGTTTTTTATCTTGTGGCCACAAGAGACACCCAGATCCAAATGCCCTGCTCGAGAAGCTACCTGCAAAAAACGTGGTAAATTGTGACATTTTGTAAAAGTTTGCAGATCAACTGAAAAGCCTTTAAGACTGCCATGGCTTTATCCTCTGAAAACTCAACCTTGTAGGCCTGTCAGCTGTGTCCACAATGGATAGCCTAAAGAAGACACAGATCACTGTAACAGTAGACAATGTTAACCTTAATGCCCGGGCTGACACGGGCAGCTCAGACAGCTAAAATAACTCTAGTGTTGATAAAGCAAACGGCTGGAACGTACTTCCATCTTCATGTAGCATCAACATGGCTTCCACAAGCCTTACCAAGAGGACACTGCGCTATTATTTTGAGCCCATTTAGTACAAAGACAGACATTATTCTCAGAAATTCGCACTCTTACCTGACCTCTGTGCTGATATTATTTTAGGGTATGACTTTCTAAAAAATAAGCCTATTTAGACAATGTCACAGTAAGCAGAGACACAAAAGGTTAACTTAACAGAAATGTGTAGCTGTTCAAAAAGGCCGCTGGTAAACGTGGCCTAGTAATCAACAAGTCCAAGAATATCATTGGGGTTAAAGTCACTGATGTGAGAGGCTACAAAATCCCTAAAGAAGAAATATGCCCTGATCTTAAAAGACTGTCCTCGCTTCGCAAGATGGCGCCCCCTCAATCACTGAAAGCTCAGAAAGGCCCTGTGGCATGTTTGCCCTCTTGAATGAGAACACTAAATTTCCACTTCCAACTGAGGTACTGCTGACCTTCAACAATCTAAAGAAAGAGTTTGAGCCAGTAGTCCTGGTAACTGTGGGCCCTAAGTTCCTTCTAACTGTCGAGTCTGATACTTCAGATGGAGCTATCTCAGGCAATCTCAACCAGGAAGGGTATTGCATTGATTTCTTTTCACAGACTTTATCTCCAAGCAAAAAAAATGACTCTTGCATGGAAAAAGAGGCTTATCCCATTTTCAAAGCAATCAGAAAGTCAACACACACTTCCAACTGCTGACTGACCAAAAGTCTGTTACATTTATTTATGACATAAGGCAACATGGGCAAATCAAGAATGACAAAATTCTGATGTGCAAAATTGAACTGTCTTGTTTTAACTATGATTATATATACCAAACCTGCCCAGAAAACTATGCTGTAGGTGCTTTCTCTTGTGATGATAACTAAAACTCACTGGGTTCCCAGTTTGCAGATAGGGGGTAAGCCTCTAGATGTAGAGGTTAACTGTAAATACACCGAATAAGCAGTCCAAGACAAAATCACTGGCTGCCCTTCAGTCAGGCATAGTAACTGTACACTGTCCATATCAGCATCAGGGAGGAGCAGCATCATGGTTGATCAAGCAAGCCAACCAAAGAGGGAATTGCAAGTGGAACGGCAAGTGGAATGGCTCAACAACACAATCTGGAAAGCAATCGTCCTCTCTCTCAAGTCCAAGCTATTGAGCAATGGGAGTTGATACTAGAGAACTCTCTGCACTCAGTTCACTCTTTACTCTGTACTGAAAACAATGTTAGGTTTTGGTTTACTAGCAACTCAACATATGGCAACCCCTTCCCTTCATGGCTTTTGACACCAGGACCTTGTCTACCTCAAGCTTAATGTACGAACATCAAAGTATGATCCAGTGGTAGAAGAAGTTGTATTGATTGAAGCAAACATACAATACACCCATACATTGTTTGCCAGATGGGAAGGAATCTACTGCATTCCTGAAGTACTTAGCTCCAGATGGAGATGAGAAGCAAATCAAGGAATTTTCAGCTGGTGCTTCAGACAGTGCCACAGCTCTTAATCCACCTCCTGACAATCACAAAAAATCAACATGTTAAGCTGATGGGGCCAGACTTCCAGATCCAATACTTGATGCTACAGATCTGGTGATTGACAGTCCAACAGAGTCTGATCTTCCAATGGAGAAAATAACCAACCTGTTAAGACTCCTTTTATTAGAACATCTAGTTACAATGGATCAAAATAACTATTTAATGTATGTTAAGTGTTGTCATGAGGTGTGAACCAGAAGACCTGCCAAGGTCATAATAACACCTTTTCCTGAAGAGGCCACATAGCCTAAGTATACTCTTCCTCTATAGATGCCCTTTAGATATTGGTGCCTATTTGTAGTGGGGGAGAATGTCACGGAAGTTTTCTGTTTAGTTCATGTATTTGTATAGTAGTCAGTTGTTTCTTTTGTTTCTGTTTTTAGAAATCTTATACTAGGTTAGAAGCTGATTACAGCTTCAAAAGAGATCTTAGAGTATGTATTTCCTTGGCTGACTCAATCACACTATTTAGAACACCTTTGCTTACATCACTGGCTCATCATCATCTTCCTCAGCCATGTCATTATCAGTGTCATTGTTAGGAGATGATTAGCTATGTCAAGCAGGCTATGATACATCTCACCCCAATCAATAAATGAAACATTTGTAAAAACTGCTATGGTAAATGATATCCAGCATAGAACTACCATTCACTTCCCTCCCCTTTTAACATTGTAAAAAATAGCCATTGGCTATAGCCCACCACCTCTACCAGGCAACATCATAAACATACAACCCCTATACCTCTACTTCAGTTGTTGTCATTGGATGAGGTGTTGATTGTATTTAATTTGTTTGCTTTTAAGTCATCCAGTTTATTTTGACAGTTTATTTGTTATCATTATTCTGGCTTCTATAGTAGTACTAGTAAATTACTCTCATGTGATTCCTTCACCATGGTCATCTTCATTTTAGGGAAGTTAGTATTGTTGTTTTCACCTGCAGTTTTACTTTTGTGAAAGATAGCAAAGTTTGCTGCTGGTGACGTTATGCTCATAGGCAGCTGATATGCTCCCCTTTTGTAAACAAGCTTTAGACTTTTCATTTCAGTTTCTGTTCAACTTTTTAAGTGTAATAGGCCTACACTTTTCTACAACTGTGCTATGCTATGCCATTCTATTGCTCAGACCTATCTATCTGTGTCATATTTGTATTAATTGGAGATATTTCATTTATCTTTGAAGGGTGATGCAAGCCCTTCTTTATGTGGCTGTTTAATAACAAGTACAGACAGCTAATAACAACTTGTGCCAATTCTTCATGTTAGGTCTTGACCCTTAACACTGTAAATGTTATATCATGATTGTTCTGATTGTGGTGCCCAGCAAAATGTCCAGTGAATAACTGCTGCATTGCAGATGTAAACAAATAGTTCAAGTTTATTGATGAGCGATTTTGGTAAGCTTAGATACTATCTAGTTTATTCATTGCCTTACTGTGTGTTTAATTAGTAATGTAACAGTAGCAGCAATAAACAGCCCCATTTTCAAATGGTATAAAAGGTTGTATTCTATATGTACTATACATATTCCAATAGTGTTAGTGCTCTCTTCCAAGTAAACAGCGATAAACAACAAAAGCATTTTTGGAACCAGAAGCCACAGTCTATATTTCCCTTTATCTCATGGGAAAAGGAGCAAAATAATTGGCAAGTTCTAAACTCTAAGCTTATGAAGATATTTGTTTTAAAGATATTATTATTGTGGTGTTATCTCATTAAAGAGACTGGATCACACTTATTAGAATCAATACTATATTATTTTTAATCAGCACCACTAATCATGAATAGTAAGAATATCAAAAGTAGCAACTTTAGCAGGTCCCAACCAATAAATGCTACTTTTAAAATTACACTGAAGTTAGAAAATTGGTGTGAAATAACATACCTTTTAGCAACTGACTTCGCATATTCAGTGTATCGTACTCCTCCATATATTTTCTCACTTCATTTTCCTTCCTCTCCAGCTCATGCTTGCGTTTGGTTTCCTTATAGTTCTCGATTACAGATCTCAAGACAGTGTTTATTGATGTAGACTCTATCCTGCACTGACACACAGGGCAAACCAAAACATTTGTTGCACAAAGCCTACAGACTGAGTGACCACATGGAATACAGATCATTGGGTCATTCCTTGCATTGTCCATCACCTTACTGCACGAGGGACACCTATGACTGGAGAACTCCATCGTCTTACTGGAAATATCTTCTTCAGTGTAAGAGCTGTCATGAATAGCAACATCTTTATGTCTTGGTAGTAAACTACTGATAGTACTTAAAGCGTCAGCATCATCTTCCAGTCTACTGCGATGAACCAACTTACTTTCACGCTCTTTGCTAGCCGAACCTGAAGGTATAGGCCTAGGTGTTTTCTCGTCTGTGACAGGGCTGCTTCCAGCTGAGTTTCCAGACACCATATGTACGCTGTTGTTTGTTGGGTTATCATTAAAAGTTTGCTCAAATCCATATTCATCATTGCTAGTAAATGATTCTGTTCTACTCTTCGATTTACCTTTATTGCTCCTATTTTTCTTTTTCACTACGAAATTATCTGGATAAACATCACTATTTTTGGTCGTCCATAATACTACATCTCTTTCATTCGAAACTTGTGTTAATCCCCTGTCTTTAACCTTAGGACCACTTCTACCACCCTTAGTTCCCTTTGCATATGCTGGCGATTTACTTTGATGTTCAACACGAGAGCCATTAATTCCCTTTGTGTCATCAAGTTTCACTTTCTCCGGAGAATACGTCTGATTATAATTTCTCTCTGCCATCCATTTCGATTGTCTTTCCTTCATCAATCGTATCTTTTCGTCTCTTGTTCGTGCCTCCGTATCCACTTTCCTAGTACCTGATGCAGAGACTTTCATGGCGATGATGTCTGGTTACAAAAGCAAAAAGACATATATGATACTCTCTATGCGACCCAAATTCGTAACTGCGACGCTACCGGTATTACATTTTTGGCAGCACCATTATTAACGATGTTTTGATTCTGAATACGAGGCTTATTATTCATGGAGCGGGAAAGCAATCATAATTTGCCATGACAACACTGTTTCGTGAGAAAGTGTTCTTGAGGAGGCGCTGCTGGCCTATGAGAAGGTATTCCTAGAGTTACCCAGTTCTGATATGATACACGAGTTATGGGACCGAGGTCTTTATTGGACCTCATTTGACACGGACTGCATTTCCTGTAGGAACATGTTCGCATTATCTCTTGGGATAGAGGGCTAGTGCTGATATTTGCTGATCGGTCACGAAGCTGAGGGGGGGCGAGGGCGGCGGCGCCCCCTCTGAGAGAAATTTCTATCATTTTCCACCCCCCCCCGAGCAAAATTAAAACCGTAT